>JARQOC010000001.1:420525103-420620103 GCA_033576535.1 Allobates femoralis
GCACAGGGGCACAGGGGCACAGGGGCACAGAGGCACAGGGGCACAGAGGCACAGGGGCACAGGGGCACTGGGGCACAGGGGCACAGAGGCACAGGGCACAGGCTCCGGAGCACTGTATCAGCATGTGCTGACAGCAGCTGCTTCGGAGCGGGAGGCACAGGGGCACTGAGGCACAGGGGATGGCGGGGGTGACAGGGGCACAGGGGCACTTGGGCACAGGGGCATTGGGGCACAGGGGCACAGGTTCGGAGCGGGAGGCAGAGGGGCACACTGAGGCACTGAGGCACAGGGGCACAGGGGCACAGGGCGGCTGAGGTAGCGACTCGCAATGGCCTCGCGGCCATTGCTCGCGCTACCTCAGCGGTACATCGCTAAATTTGTGGCCGAGCCTGTGGTTCTATTTTCGGCCACCGACTCGCAATGGCCGCTTCGCGGCCATTGCTCGTGCGTGGTGACGTCAGCGGCTCGCAATGGCCGCTACGCGGCCAATGCTTCGCCGTGATGACGTCACAGAGTGTGACATATCCACGGCACGTTGTCGGGGTCCGACACGAAAACGTCTTAGGCAATTATATAGTAGATTATCTTTTGGAGCCACAAACAATGAATTAGGGAATTGCAGGTTTGTCCTCTGCTGCCAGACCTCTGTATAGGGTCCAGCAACAGAGGAATTAATTGCAATACTCGCTACCCCATTGACTTAAATAGGACTCACTATACTCGTAACGAGTACCGAGTATCGGGACCTACTCGTTACGAGTCAAGAGAGTCTGATTATTTTAGTACTCGCTCATTCCTATTTCGAATCAATAACAAAAGTGACTTATTTTGAATTGTATATACTTGCCATTTTCTTGGATTCTGTTTGAAACTTTTACTACTTGTATGACTATACTTATTTCAATAAAAATATTTGAATATAAAGAGAATCTGTCAGCAGGTTTTTGCTAAAGGCAGCAGGATATATGCACTGAACCATTGAGATCAGTGATGTGTCACTTATCAGACTGGGTGCTGTTGTTTACTTACAACAATATTTATTCATTTACATAGCGCTATTAATTCCATAGCACTTTACATACATCAGTAATGCTGTCTCTCTTGGAGCTCACAATATAAACAGCCTATCAGTATGTCTTTACAATGTGGGAGGAAACTGGAGTGCCTGGAGGAAACCCACACAAACACAGGGAGAGGCCTACACAGGAGGACTACTGGACACTCGTTCCTGTGTCCAACCATATTCCCTTCTCCGATAGGCAGCTCACTGTGAACATTCAATATACATAGAGCTATGGAGTTGTTGGGCTTAGCTTTCTGAACACTGCTTCACGCTTCATCTATATTATGAAAACTGGAAAGACAAATGGTGCAAATAGGGTCTTACCCTAATAATAAAGGGTAGGATCACAACGTGGATGGGTTGTGAGATAGTCACAACTATTATGAAGTCGTATAGAAAATAGTTGTCGCAATACCCATGAAAGGATATCATAAACAAAGGATGAAGAGGAGTAAAAATCATGCTGCAATGAACAAACCATTCAGAGGTATAGCCTGGACAGTGATTTATTTAAAATCATTGTCCAGTCTATTTCACCAACCAGTTTCTTCACAGCAGTGCAGTTTTTAACCCTTTTCACTCTTCATTTATGATATCATACTATTATAATACTACTGTATATCTAAGAACTTTGATTGTGTCACAACTGCATGACCTAGTGAGCTAAGGGTAGGTTTACATTGCATTTGTGCTGTGTTTTTAATGCATCCATTTGACAGCAGCACAAATGCAATGTAACGGATGCATTGACGCATCCATAGATATACATTCAACAAATGCATACTAATGCATGCCAAAATAGGCATGTGTTTGAAACTATGCATTTGTTGAAATGCACGGGCAAATGCAGACAACAGCGTTTTTCAGTTTGTCACAAAAGTAACGCAATATAACGCAATGCTACAGATTTGTGAAAATATGCAGCATTGCGTTATGTTGCATTTGCAATAGATGAATAGGATAGATAGAGATAGGACTGATAGAAATATAAATGCTAGAAAAGCATTACCAGTCTCCCTGCTCTGTCTGCTGCTTCCAGTGCCGCTCATTATGCTCATGACTTTCACCCATCTTCATGGGAGCAGCAGGAAGCAGCAGACAGAGCGAGGAGACAGAACAGGAACACTGGTAATGCTTTTCTAGGATCTATATTTCTATCTATCCTATCTCTATCTATCTATCTATCTATCTATCTATCTAAATCATGAGCAACAATTCCACTCTCTGGGTACAAATCAGTCCTAGCAATACCTCATTTGCCTAAGTATACAGACCGTAAAAATGACTGCAGCACTTCTCTCCAAGTGTTCTTATGCCTTAATTGGGCCTTCAGGACAAAGTTGCGACATTTCGGTTCAAAGAACCTTTTTCCAGCCTAGCTGGAAAAAGGTTCTTTGAACCGAAACGTTGCCACCTTTGTCCTGAAGGCCCAATAAAGGCATAAGAACACTTGGAGAGGAGTGCTGCAGTCATTTTTATATCTATCTATCTATCTATCTATCTATCTATCTATCTATCTATCTATCTATCTATCTATCTATCTATCTATCTCATGTAGCACATGCTGTACGTTTTTGAAGTTTCAAAAACATATGCGCTATACAATGACTCAAAATGTCACTTTTGTCGTCCGTTACAACGGAAACCATTAAGGTACTGTCACACCTGGCCATATCAGCGGCAATTTCAAAGGCGACGCAGGGGCATGGCCTATTGCCACCGACACGGTGCGTCGCCTAATGTAAAGAGGTGATGTCGGCGCTAACAATCACCTTAGAGTGGTCGCCTGGTCTCAGCACTGCTCTGAAACCAGGCGAGCACTCTGGGGCGATGTATATGTGGCGCCCCGCAACGAGTGCGTCACAGGAGGGTGTTGCATCCCTGATAGATAATGCAATATTCTCTGCCTCAGCAGTGATATGGTTAACCTCAGAGCTTCATACCCTACATGCATCACCAGCATAGAGGGCCAATAAGGTCCTGGTGGGCGGAGTGTAGGAGTAGAGTGTGTAGGAGAATGTAGTAGAAAAAGGAAGAGAGAACTGGTCGGGAGGAACGTAGGAGAAGGGGCCCTGCACAGTTCCGTGCAGCCCTGCAGACCAACTACAGGTTGGCGCCATTACTCGGTGCCTCAACAACCGGGACCTGGGCGACTACCTAAATGGGTCCAAAATACACCCATGCCCATCACACAACCGGATCACTGGTTCCGAAGCAAGCAAGTTGTTCATCACTGCTCTGCAAACCAGAAGTGAAGGGAGGCTTTACAGGAGCACCTCACTGCAGCCACGATTAAGAGCCGTCTTGCCAGCGGAGTACCCACAAAAAGGAATCTGGCTCCCCTCACACCGGAACGTATACACCGGCAGGGAAATTGAAGTAGCCCCCTTGTACCCGAACTTGGCACACTAAGGCGACATCGGCAACTCACCTAGAACAAGTTTAGAACGGAGGAATACCGCGGAGCTCTGAGACCATGCCAGTCATTGCTGAGACTACCCAGTCCGTTACCCGTTACCTGTGTACCCTGTATCATCTGCCGGTTACAGTAAAAGACCCGTTACAGAGAATACTGGTGTCCGTGTTTCTTCAGAACTGTTAACTCCGCATGCTAAGAGTAACTAAGCTGCCTCACAACATCAAGTGCAGCTTCTGGCTCCGGGGACTCACCCTCGTTCTGTGGGGAGCGTCCCATCTTGCTGCATCACATCACCTGGAGGCCCTGGCTGCGCCGGTGAAATCATCGGAATTCCCGCAGGTGGCGTCACAACAAGAATAACAATCTTCATCTGTTCAGCCAATCTTATTGATCTGGACCACCGGGCCTATACAGCATCGGGCGCGGAACCGTGACAGGGAGCAGCGACAGCCCGAGACGTGCACACCCCGGCTGCGGTGAGTCATGTACACATCGCCCCATGTAACATTGCGATCGCCGATGTTACAGGCGATGGGAGCCATAGGCTCCCATGTTACAGGATCGCCGCTGGGGTTTGTGGACACCCCAGAGGCGATGGCGCCTGTAACATCACCGGTGCGTCGCAGGAGGTATCGCTGCATGTACACACACGACGGCGAAGCTGGCGGAGCGTCAAAAACGTGCGTGCCCCCGAGCGTCGCCGAAGATATCTCTGCCAATATGGCCTGGTGTGACGATACCCTTAACGTTTTTGTTGTAACGGACAGAAAAAACAATATGTGAACCTACCTTTAGCGATACATTGTTGGAATCAGGGTCTCTTTTACTACATTGTGCAGCTGTCAGATAAGGTATCGAAAACCTGGTGACAGATTCCCTTTAATGACGAATGTCTAATTCCTAAAGTAAGCTTCTTAGAATTTGTTTAATTTTGCACAACAGTTTTACTCATCAAATTTTATATCTGTATATGTGAACATTATTTGTCCATCTTTGCACACATGCCACACCTCTACTGCGGCCTGCTGCCATATGTCCTTATCTGTACATTTGCCTACCTACCTACCTAGCATTTAATATTACATTCTGTTTGTCAATGTTCAATAACTGGTGTTAAAAAAATGTTCAAAAATAATTATAGTGTTCTGCAAAACGTATGGCAAAAGAAGCAATGGCAAAGGCCTATACCATGTTTAAGAATATGGGAGTATCTAACAGCAGCACAGTACAACCACAATCAATAGCACCAGTGGTCTGGGCAATGCTATTCCAAACACAGGACATGAATGGCCTTGCCCCCAGCAAGCACAGAAAGCTAAGGGCATTAAGGATTATATGGCACATTACTCATCTCAGTCAAAACAAGATGATGTTATCTCTAGCGTCGGTTAGGGTACCTTTACACGCCGCAAGCACGGCGAGGAATCTGTTTGGCGATATGTCACCCTGGCACCATCGCCGTCAAATTGCCTCGCAGTTGCGGCGTGTAATTTGGAAATTTGGCGGTGATAAAAAACCTGTCGCCTGGTTCCGATTAGAGCACTGCTCCAAAATCAGAGGCAATCATGAAGGCGAGATTCCCTGTTTTTGGCGTGTGAACGGGTGATAGTGATGGAATCTGCGTCGCCTATTGATTTCCCGTAGGCGTGCCACAGCATGCTGGAGTCTGCGCCCCGTCTGAAATGATTGGTGTGGGCTACTGTGTTCCCATTGGCTGTCACTTGACATCGCGCCATATTTGAAGAGCTGTCCGTTCACCATCACACAATGGCAATGGCATCATGTATTAGCCAGCCTTCCAGCGCAGGCTACCCAATCATAACGCAATTGCGTTGTCTAAGGGCCCTTTCACATCAGCGTTTTTTTTAAATCGCGGCAGATGCGGTGAAAAAACCGCATCTGCCGCGATTACCGCATACCGGCTGCACTTGCGGCGCGGTTGCGGTTTTTGCCATGCAAAGTATAGGCGGACTTGCGGCAGGTGCGGCAAGTGCGGTTTTGCACTTTCGGCAGGTGCGGCCGCGAAAAAAACCGCGGCTGACCGCGGTTTTTTTCGCGGCCGCACCTGCCGCAAGTGCAAAACCGCACTTGCCGCACCTGCCGCAAGTCCGCCTATACTTTGCATGGCAAAAACCGCAACCGCGCCGCAAGTGCAGCCGGTATGCAGTAATCGCGGCAGATGCGGTTTTTTCACCGCATCTGCTGCGATTTAAAAAAAAACGCTGATGTGAAAGGGCCCTAAGGCTACTTTCACATTACAACTTTGTTAAATCCGATGCTCGGATTCTCAAAATCTGATGCCATCGGATGCCATCTGATCCGATTTTTTATCGGATCCGATTTAAATGGATGGGGGAGGGCTGTGGGAGGTTTTGGGAGTGGTCTAGGGTATTGAGCATGCTCAATACAGAAAATTGGATCCGATATCGGATCCGATTTTCCATCCAATCCAATCCCCCATAGACTCCCATATTATTTTAATCGGATCGCATCGGATCACATGGGATCCGATGTGATCCGATTTTTTTTAATCGGATACCAAAATCGGAGCAGTCTCCGATTTTGGCTCCTGAAAAACATCGGACAGAATCGGATCAGATGCAAATCGGATGCCATTAAGTGCACATCCGATCCGATCCCCATTGGAGAACATGGGGGCTAAATCGGATCCGATGCTGTCCGATTTTTATCGGACAGCATCGGATTTAACAAAATCGTAGTGTGAAACCAGCCTAATCAGTGTGTTTGAGGCGTGGTATACACCAGTCTGCCACGCCTATGTTCTCATGGCGCTGAACATGTACGCCCACATTCCTTTGGGGATTGCGGCTTGTGAAGCGGCGACTGGAGTCTACCAGATGTTTCCCGCTGGTGGCGTGGCGACTTCCGGGGCGTCACGGCACCTTAGGTTGAGGGCAAAATTGCGGCGTGTAAAAGCGCCATCGGTGATCGGAGGCGACCATGAAAAACATGCACGTGCACGTTAGATTTCCTCCGATCGCCACCAAAAATTGCGGCATGTAAAGGTACCCTTAGGACCCCGTTACACGGGGCGACATCGGCGCTGATGACATAGGCGACGTGGGGGCGTGGCCTATCGCCGGCGTCATCGCCCCTACGTTGCCTCATGTGAAAGGGCGATGTCGCCGGTGCCTGGAGGTCACCTGGTTTCAGAGCAGTGCTCTGAAACCAGGCGACCATCATAGGGCACATCGCCCCATGTAACCGGGTGCTGGCGACCTGTCAGGCGATGGGAGCCATAGGCTCCCATTGTCCTGCATCGCCGCTGGGGTTTCCAGACACCCCGGCAGCGATGCCGCCTGACCGGTCGCTGGCGCGGGGCTGGTGGTGTCGCCCCGTCTAAACGGGGGACAGGGACGCGGGGCGGCAAGAGCATGCGCGCCCCCGCCATTCGCATTCGACATCCCCAGCCCCGTCGCCCCGTGTGACGGGGCCCTTAGAGTCAGTGTTTTGCCCAGAAGAGGCTGTCTGATCACAAATGACTAAAGGCCCAGTTACACACACAGATAATTGTGCAGAGATTGTTCGCAGATCTCTGGTTGCAGTGAAATCATGGACACATTGTTCCATTTTGTGGCCATGTACAAATGCAACAATGTGTCCATGATTTCACTGTAACCAGAGATCTGCAAATAATCTCTGTGTGTGTAACTGGGCCTTAAGAGAGATCATTTTTGGACCATTTTTTAATTAAAAGCAACATGAAAAGTGTGCCTTCACATGCCGCAATAACGCCTGGCGATATGAGGCAATCTAACGTACGCATGCATGTTTTTCATGTCGCCTCAGATTGCCGATGGCGGCATCACACACCGCAATTGCGCCCTGAAAGTAAGGCGATGTGTCGCTCCGGAAATCGGCTCACGTACAGTGGAAGCAATCCTGCCTAATCCGATCCCCGGTTCAAACGCCGCAATCTCAAAGGCAATGTGGGCGTACATGTTCAGCGCGGCGAAGAGAAAGGCGTACCGCAGTGGTTTACACCTTGCCCCATACACGCTCATTGGACAATGTAACAGCATAACGATTGGTCAGCCTGCTCTGGTAGGCTGGCTAATACATGACGCCATTGCCATTGTGTGGCGCTGGACGGACAACTCTTCAAATGTGGCGCAATGTCAATTGATAGCCAGTGGGAACACAGTAGCCCACACCAATCAGTTCACACGGGGCGCGGACTACAGCACGCTGTGGCACGGCTACGGGAAATCATAGGTGACACTGATTCCATCACTATCGCCCTATCACACGCGACAACACGGAAATATCGCTTTCATGATTGAGGCTGATTTCAGAGCAGTGCTCAGGAATCAGGCGACAGGTGAGAGGTGATTTATTGCCGCGAAATTCCCCAATCACACGCTGCAACTGTGAGGCAATTTCATGGCGATTGCTTTAGGGCACCTTTACAGTGCAGTGGTCTTAAATTAGGCGACCGTGGCGAGGCGATAGATCACCGCCAAATTCCCCAATTACACACCACAATTGGGAAAGATTTTGACGGCGATTTGTCGCAGGGCGACATATCGCCATCAATATTTCACGCCGCTACTGTGCCTAGCAACAGGTATCCACCGCACGCGTAAGTTTTTCACGGTGGATACCGATCGCCGATGCCACACATACACGCCACCTTTGCGTTGTCAACTGAAGGTATCTTTGTTCCCTGGAAGTTCCAACAGATCCTGCAGCTAACTTCCTGTTGAATACCTTCGCTGCTTCACACTCCGCTACCATAAAGGAATATGGGCGTACATCTTTCGCGCCGCTAGTACATAGGTGTGACAGGGTTGTGTATTCTGTGACGCTAATACGCTGATTGTACAACGCAATAGCATCATGATTGGCCAGCCTACGGAGGAAGGCTGGCTATTACATGACGCCATTCCAATTGTGTAGTGTGAATGGATAGCTCTTTAAATATGGCGCCCTGAGAAGGGACAGCCAATGGTAACACAGTAGCGCCCACCAATGATCGCTGATGGGGCGTGGTATCCATGAAGTTGTGGCAGGCCCCTGGGAATTCACTAGGCGACGCAAATTCCATCCCTGTGCCCCTTTTACACGTCACTACCATGGCAATTGTGCCTTTGTGTTGCCTTTGGTTTTTGAGCACGGCTCAGAAACAGGTATCTGAGTCCCCAATGCCAGGCAGTTGCTACCACGCAGTGGCGGCGTGTAAAGGGGCCCTTAGTTACCCTCTTGTTTACATGGTTACCAGAATTCTCGCTGGTACTGATCGCTGGTCAGTCTGCCTGTGTGACAGCTCACCAGCGATCAGCCTTCAATGTCGCCAGTGATGAGATCGCTGGTGACATTGACGCGTGTGACATCCCCATAAAGGTATCATCAGACGGCACGATGTTGAAATGATGTCGGCAACGATTTCGGGGGCGCACGGTCGTTTTTGACATCATTTCAACATCGCTGGTGAGATGTCACATGTCTAGATATCGTGGACAACTCACCAACGATGTTGTGAGCAGGTATCGTTCGCAAACCCCACGAACGATCCCTGCTCATTGCTGTGAGTGGGAGAAGTCGTCCACGACATCGTTATCGCAGAGTCACACAGAATGATGCAGTAGGTTGCTTCAGTTGATATAGTCAGGTTTTACAACATGTTGGTAAACCTGTCAACTCCGATCCAGCGATTTATTGTAGCAACTTGCCAGAGTCACACGCAACGAGGTCACAACGACATTGCTGGTACGCCTCCAAACCTGTGACGTATCAGCGATGTCGTTGACGATGTCGTGCCGTGTACCGGGGCCTTTAGGCTACATTCACACACTGCGCTTTTTTGCTTACTTTTTTGCACGCGCTTTTCAAAAAAGCGAAAGTGCGTGTGTGTCTACCGGTAAAGTGAATGTGAAATTCACTTTGCCGTTCAGACACCGCGTAAATATACACAGCGCTTTTATGGGAGAAATCGCGGGCCTAAAAAGAATAACCATGTCAATTCTTTACGCACCTGCGCCTTCTTCCATAGGAGCCCATTATTCCCGCTGGAATTACGCATCGCCGTTCAGACAATGTGCAATTCCAGCGGAAATATGCCGGCGCTGCACGATATGATGTCACACAGGGGAGGAACAATCCTCCCCTGTTTAACATCTGTGCCAGCCCCTTTTGGGTGCCTTAGTATATTAATATACACTGTGAAACCCAAAATAAACTAATCCAAATGTGTAAAAAATAATAAAAATTGAATACTTGCCCTCCACCGGGGGTTCCGGGAGCCAGGTACCGACACAGCCGCAGGTATCGACCTTCCAGGGCCTATCAAGATCGCTAATTGATCGCTCGCAGTCATGCGATATGCACGTCATAGCATGTCACATCACATGACCGCGGCCGGCCAATCGGCGATCTTGATAGGCCCTGGAAGGTTGATACCTGCGGTTGTGTCGGCTCCCGGGTCACCTGGCGGAGGGTAAGTATTCAATTTTTATTATTTTTTACACATTTGGATTAGTTTATTTTGGGTTTCGTAGTGTATATTAATACACTACGAAACCCAAAAGGGGCTGGCACACATGTCACATGGGGAGGATTGTGTGACATCACTTCTCCGCTGCGCTTTTGGGAGAGAAGTGAGCCCATAAAAAAATGTGCTGTGTGCATTTTTTTACAGCACTTTTTTGCGCCGGTGCAAAACGCAGCAAAAAGCGCCCACGCAAAAAATGTGTGAATGTAGCCTAAGAAGTATTTGCTGCTTTTTTTTATGTGCGCATATTTTCTGCAATTTCTTCCTGCGTTTTTTTATGCAGCTAGGAAAAATGCGCCTCAGGCTACGTTCAAACATTGCGCATTTTTGAGCGCTTTTTTGCGCTGGCTTTTCATAAATGCGCACTGTGCCTTGTGTCTACCGGCAAAGTGAATGGGAAATTCAGTTTGCCGTACAGACACAGCGTAAAAATATGGGAGAAAGCGCGGGCGTAAAAAGAATTGACACCTGCACCCGCACTTTTTCCCATGGGGCAAGCACTGCAGGATCTGATGTCACAGAGGGGGAGGAAGAATCCTGTTCCTCCTCCCCTCTGTGAAATGTGTGACCGCCCCATTTAGGTTTCGCAATGTATGACTATACAATGCGAAACCCAAATTAAAGATAAGCAAATGTGTTAAAAATAATAAAAATTAAATACTTACCAGTCTGAAACTGTTCCAGTTAACGGGAGCCGAGACAACCGCAGGTTACAAGCTGCTAGGACCTTGCATGATGTCATCGGGCGCTGTGATTGGCCGCTCACGGTTATGTGATATGTGATGTCTTAGGATGCGCATATCACATGACCGCGAGTGGCCAATCACAGCGCCCGATGACATCACGCAAGTTCCTTGCAGGTCGATACGTGCGGTTGTGCCGGCTCCTTGCCCCCCGAACACCCGCCGGAGGGTAAGTATTCATTCTTTAATGTTTTTAATACATCTGGCTTTCTTTAATTTAGATTTCGCAGTGTATATTACCACACTGCAAAATCAAATGGGAGCTGGCAGACATGTCACAGAGGGGAGGAGGAACCAGGATTCTTCCTCCCCTCTGTGACATCACTTCTCCCCCGGACCTGTAAAAAAGCGTGCTGTGTGAAAGCACTGCTTCTTTTTTTATGCTTCTTTGCATGGCCACAATACGTGTGCTAAAATCGCGCACAAAAAAAGAAGCAGTGTGTGAATGTAGCTGCAATCACATACTGCGTTTTTGCTTCTTTTTTTACATATTAATTTTTTTCAGCATTGTACAATACAAAGCCGCTTAGCTTCTCACCCCTCCACCACACAGATGCTTATCTCCTCACCCCTCCACCACACAGAGCCGCTTATCTTCTCACCCCTCCACCACACAGACGCTTATCTCCTCACCCCTCCACCGCACAGAGCCGCTTATCTTCTCACCCCTCCACCGCACAGAGCCGCTTATCTCCTCACCCCTCCACCGCACAGACGATTATCTCCTCACCCCTCCACCACACAGAGCCACTTATCTCCTCACCCCTCCACCACAGACCCGCTTATCTCCTCACCCTCCACCACACAGACGCTTATTCCTCCCTCACCACACAGACGCTTATCTCCTCACCCCTCCACCACTGAGCTGCTTCTCCCCTCACCCCTCCACCACAGAGCCCCTTATCTCCTTACCCCTCCACCACAGAGCCCCTTCTCTCCTCACCCCTCCAGCCCTGACCCGCATCTCTCCTTACCCCTCCACCACACAGCCGCTTCTCTCCTCACCCCTCCACCACTGACCCGCATCTCTCCTCACCCCTCCACCGCAGAGCCCCATCTCTCCTCACCCCTCCACCGCAGAGCCGCCTCTATACTCTGCTACCCACAGAGTCGCCTCTATACTCTGCTACCCACAGAGCCGCCGCTATACTCTGCTACCCACAGAGCCGCCTCTTTACTCTGCTACCCACAGAGCCGCCTGTATACTCTCCTACCCACAGAGCCGCCTGTATACTCGACTACCCACAGAGCCGCCTCTATACTCGGCTACCCACAGAGCCGCCTCTATACTCTGCTACCCACAGAGCCGCCTCTATACTCTGCTACCCACAGAGCCGCCTCTATACTCTGCTACCCACAGAGCCGCCTGTATACTCTGCTACCCACAGAGCCGCTTGTATACTCTGCTACCCACAGAGCCGCCTGTATACTCTGCTACCCACAGAGCCACCTGTATACTCTGCTACCCACTGATCCGCCTGTAGACACACAATTTATTTCACCGCGCTCCCGATGCAATTGCATTGGGCCTTTTTACTAGTCTCTATACATAATCGGCAGTTTAGAGCTTCCGGCCACTGTGCCGCTATGGAGCAAGGGCGCCTGCGCTAAACTGCAGATTATGCCTGCCTACCCCGGAAGCGCCGCCATATTGCGACACCCATGCCGCTGCCTGCCGGCGGCTCCCTGCATGCTCCCGTCACTGCACAACCCCGCACGCTGCTGCCTCCACCACCGCCGCACTCTCTTTACAGCCTCCACGCCCACCGCCCGCCAGGTAAGCCACATTACACAAGGCCCCGCCGCAGCCCAGGGGAACCCTATTACTGAAGGGGCCGCCGGCACCAGGTAAGTTCTGTGACTGACTGTCTCAATGTTGTTCTTACTGCTTCTGCGTCTTTTGCGTATTTCAATCTACAGAGTGTACAGCATAAGCTGTCTAACAATTTCTGGTTTTTGATTATTTGTTTGCAACTGAACGCTCATCGTGGTGTTTAACGTTTTTTGAACTATTTCTGAGCTCCTATTTTTCACCTCTATTTTCTTCTACGTGAGTCCCTAAACTAAAATTAAAAGCAAAGTCGCAGAAAAAAGAATTCATACTCCTCCAAAAAAATCTAAATATAACAAATCAAAGACAACAAGAGTATTTACCTGCCGGGTCACAAAAAAAAGATAAAGATAGAGGCAGCAAAAGAGCAATTGTTAATTTTGGACTAAAAAAGTATATGTCACTTGCCATAAGGCTGCTTTAACATTCAGACCTTTTTTTCTGCAAGTAACTAGTGTTTTAGAAAAAAATTAATTACTACGCAATGTAATTCCTACCATAGAGGCATAACAAATAAGACCGTTTTGGTGCTGTATTAAGCATTAATTAGGTATTCAAATTTATAAAATCGCTTGGCTTTTAGGGGGGCTTCGCTCCCCAAACCCACCCACCGGGGGCTTTTCCCCTCGGAACCCCGCTGGGGGGTGACACCCCCCTTTCAGGGTCGGTGTGTGTTTCTTGGACCCCTACCTTTGGAATTTTCTGGGTGCGCCACTGTGCTTCACTATCACCTCAGCGTCCGGCTGAAGGTGGTAACCACATTACCAGGTACCACAGATGGCGTCACGTTCCCCTAACCATCACCCCCATCAGCCAATTGAGTGCCCAAGGCACAGAACCAGGGCCGACCAGCTGTGATCCCCCATCGGAGTCACCGTCCCAGTATCCGAGTAACCCCTTTCCTGCCGGCCCGACTCAGAGACACACAGACCTTACATCCAGTCTATATTACTGTAGAGACACACAGAGCTCACATCCAGTCTATATTACTGTAGAGACACACAGAGCTCACATCCAGCCTGTATTACTGAAACATACAGCGCTCACATTCAGCCTGTATTACTGAGATGTACAGAGTAGAGATGAGCCACCACCCTACTGTTCGATTTCGATTCAATTCGTCGAATTGCGGGTGTGTTCGTCGAATGTTCGTTGACTGTTCGTAGAACACCGTCAAACACCATTGAAAACAATGGCAGGCAAACACACACATACAAACACATAGAAAACACCTTCTAAGGTGTCCAAAAGGTGACAAACTACTCAGAAGACACAACAAACACATGGAAAAGTGACAAGTACATATAAAAATGTGAAAAGAAAAGAGCTGGACGAGTAAAAGGAGGAGGAGACACAGATATAGGCATGTCATGCCCTTAAAATCATGTAAAACACAGCAAGGGGACTCCAACAAGAGTCTCCATTAGTTCCAAAAATTTGGGCACAGACACCACTTAAGTGGCATCAATTGCCCCAGAGTTGCAAGCTTAAAATGGTTGGTGAGGTGACTTTCATGCAGCACATTCAAAAATCCACAAGCCTTTAGTCTCCCTATGTTATCTGTAAGATTTGTCACCAAAATCTAAGTACAGGCCAAAAAATCAATAGTTTGAGTACTTCATGCATGAACCGTCACATGGATATGAATCATAAGTTGCAGTGGGAAGCTCACTGTGCTACAATTAGGCCTAGCGGGCCGGGCCAACCACCCTCTGCCCCATCAAGTGCACCCACGGCTTCTTCATCCTCTGTGACTGTGGGACAGCAGTCACACATGCTTTTGGACGCAGACCTTCCACCTCTTTACCTGCAACAGCCAGTGTGATTGGCAGGTCGCCAGTTCCTGTTCTAGTGGAAACACCTGCTGGTGTCGAGCGCTCTCCGAAATCGAGAGCACCACATTTGTATGAAGGCAACATAATATCTCTGCCTGCACCTTCCTCACAGACCAGCAGTTTGCCGGGCACACCTTACTCAACCCCGTCTCATAACTTAACAAAAATTTGCCTAAGTAAAATTGCTTTCAAATTAGCCAAACAACATATAAGATCAGGTGTACCCCCAATCTTAGGAAAGATTCTCACTACAGATAATTAATTAAATTATCCTTTTATTAATCCTTAAAAATTTACATATAAAAAAACATCAGCGCATTCCCTCCGGGGAAACACAACAGCAACTGATCATGTAGTTACAACATCATAGTATTTACATCCATTGTCTTCATACATATGATATCACAGATATATTAACATATATCAATATATCTCTCAATACATAAAGGGAGTCTAGTAGTATGGATCACTATAATATAGCAAATTCAACCTACAATATTCTAGGTATTATACCATAAATCACCTTAAAGCTACACATTAGCTATCCATCTCTCTAATCCTTTTCTACAAACTCCCAGCGGTTTCCAACATTAAACGTTTTTCCCCCGGAAGAAGCGGTTGCGAAACAGCTGTAGGGGAGCAGGAACCACAGACGCTGACAGTTTAAACAACTGGGTATGAACCTTGTCTTCGGTGAAAACTTTTAATGTAGGAAACCGCTGGGAGTTTGTAGAAAAGGATGAGAGAGATGGATAGCTAATTTGTAGCTTTGAGGTGATATATGGTATAATCCCTAGAATATTGTAGGTTGAATTTGCTATATTATAGTGATCCATACTACTAGACTCCCTTTATGTATTGAGAGATATATTGATATATGTTAATATATCTGTGATGTGTGATATCATATGTATGAAGACAATGGATGTAAATACTATGATGTTGTAACTACATGATCAGTTGCTGTTGTGTTTCCCCGGAGGGAATGCTCTGATGTTTTTTTATATGTACATTTTTAAGGATTAATAAAGGATAATTTAATTAATTATCTGTAGTGAGAATCTTTCCTAAGATTGGGGGTACACCTGATCTTATATGTTGCCCGTCTCAGCACAGCAGCCAGCCCTCGGTCCCTCAGATGTGGACAAGTAAAATACCATTTCCTCCTAGCCATGACAAAGCTAAGAGGTTGAATTTCACCATCTGCAAGCTGTTGGCTACATAAATGCTGCCTTTCCGCCTGATGGACACAGAGGATTTTCGAGACCTTATGTCCGTCACAGTGCCCCAGTACCAGATGCCCAGTCGCTACTACTTCTCAAAGAAAGCTGTGCCTGCGCTACAGCAGCATGTCGCACACAACATCACCTCTTCCTTGAGAAACTCTGTGTGTGACAGGGTGCAATTCACCACAGACACTTGGAAGAGTAGGCATGGACAGGGGTGTTACATGTCGGTGACAGGACACTGGATAACTAGGGTGACAGCAGGAGAGGGGGCTGCTGTCCAGGTCTTACCATCCCCACGAGTTGTGCGTCAATCCTCTGTATGTAGAAGTTCCTCCATTGCTTCTGCCTCCTCAACCTCGTCTCGGTCCTCCACCTGCACCCAAAACCTGTCTGGTAATGCCACCCACGTTCTAACTGCGCAGAAGGAATCCTGCACACTTTCTTACTATGCTGGCAGCAGGGTTCAACGGCATCAGGCGGTGCTTATGTTGAAATTTCTGGGAAATGTGAGTCACACAGCTGAGGAGTTGTGGTCAGCTCTGGAGACCGAGTTTCGTCAATGGTTGTCTCCACTGAACCTGCAGCTAGAGAAGGCCATGTGCAACAATGCTGCAAAGCTGGGTGCGGCCCTTCACTGGGCAATGTCACACACGTGCCTTGTATGGCTCACGTCTTGAACCTGGTTGTCCAGCAATTTTTAGCCCACTATCCTGGCCTAGATGGGCTTCTGCAGAGGGCATGGTCGCTGTGTGCTCACTTCCACCATTCGCATCCCACAGCTCAACGACTTGCATCTCTACAGAAGTCATTCGGCCTGCCAGTTCACCGGCTGAAATGTGATGTGCTGACACAATGGAATTCAACTCTGCACATGTTGCAGCAACTGTGGCAGCACCGACGAGCTCTGGTGTAATACGTTATGACGTATAGCCTGGGCCAACGAGATCCAGAGGTCGGGCAAATCACGCTGCTGGAGTGGTCTCAGATCAAAGAGCTATGCACCCTTCTGCACAGTTTTGAAAGGCGACGAAGATGTTTAGTGCTGACGATGCCATTATCCGCATGACTATTCTGGTCAGTTACATGCTGCAGCACACTTTAAACAGTATTCGGAGTCAGGTGGTGGGACAAGAGGAGGGGGAAGAAATACAGGAGGAGTCGTATGCGGAAGGGATAACAAGATCTCCAAGGTCCACATGGTCGGCAGCACCAAAGCGGCAGACATGGGAGGGTGGGGGAGAGGGATTAACGAGGGCTCATGGTAGCATCCAAACTGTTGAGGAAGGTGCAGGAGCAGAGAAACAAATGGAGGACGAACTGGCGATGGGCATGGAAGACTCATCACATGAGGGAGACCTTGATCACATTTCTGTTGTGCGAGGTTGGGGGGAGAGAGCAGAGGAAGGCAGGATGATTCTTACCTCGCTGCCACCAACACAACAAAGACTTGGGCCTCCTGGATGCGCAAGACACATGAGTGCCTTCTTGCTGCACTACCTGCAACATGACCCTCGGATTGTCAGAATTCGAAGTAATGCCGACTACTGGGTTGCCACACTCTTAGATACCTGGTACAAGAGTAAATTTGGCAAAATAATCCCTGCCATAGAAAGGGATTCACGCATACAGGAGTATCAGCAGAAGCTGTTACAGAATCTTTGATCTGCTTTTCCACAAAACACTAGTGGTGCACATAGTGAATCTCACAGTTCTAACTTGCCAACCGTGAGACTGTCAAGTCATCACTCAAACCGTAACAGTAACACCGTATCTGGTGGTAACAGCAATTTTGTGGAATCATTTCACCAATTTTTTAGACCATCCTTTGCAAGGCCAGAGGAGACAAGAAATCTGACACATAGTCAACACCTAAAGAGGATGTTACAGGGATATCTCCAAGTAAACATCGATGCCATGACTGTTGAACTTGACCCTTGCTCTTTTTGGGCTTACAATATGGAAAAATGGCCTTAGCTCGCCACGCACGCCTTTGAGATCTTGTTGTGACCCGCAGCCAGCGTTCTCTCTGAACGTGTCTTCAGCGCTGCTGGTGGTGTGCTGACAGATACGCGCACGCTGCTGTGTCCAGTGACAGTGTAGACAAACTAACGTTCATCAAGATGAACAAGTCATGGATCGGCAAGTACTTTTCTACCCCTGTGTCATCCTGAGTTGGGTAGTCCTTTGTGATCGCAAAAAAGGCCCAGGCTAGGCATGACTTAGAGCCCATGCGACCTGAAGAAGAGCCACCACGACTTCTGCTCAGAGGCAGAGCTGTGGTTGAGAATGCAGTTGTTGACATGCTTCCAGTACTCTGTCTCTGTCCAGGAAGGCACAACCTAACCTAGTCATCACTAGCATCCTCCTCCTCTGCTGACTCTCATCGACTGGCTGACTGTGAATTGACAGTAAGTGGGATCTCCAACCTCATCATCACCCTGTGTGCTCTCACAACCGTCGTCCTCAAAGCCAACCTCTTCCTGCCCTGACCGAAAAGTCAAGTTGTCGTTCCAGTCAGGTATCTCAGTCTTATCAGCATCTTCTTCATTGTCTCCACCAACAGGACTTACAGTTTGGGAATGAGGGTCTACATTATGCTTCCTCAGAACCTTTTTCATCTGGGCCTGGATCCAACTCACAAAACATCTGGGCATCTGTGTAGATCATTTCCTCATCTGGACTCACAGAAGCTTTGGAGCAGACCTCTGTCTCCCAGGCTATAGTATGAGCGAACAGCTCTGCATACTCAACCATCTGTCTTACCCCATACTCACACGGGCGGCTGGAGACTTGGGAGCTGTGAGGAAGCAAGTGCGATTGGGGTGACACCTCTGAGGACTGGTGTATTTGTGATGTTGAAGTTGAGGTGGAGGACAGCCCACTTGATGAAGCGCATGCCATCCATTCAAATACCTGCTCTTTTTGTGCCTCATCTACAATTGGTAGTAATCGTCGTGTGACTCGTGTACGTAAGAAAGGGATCATATCAGATTGTCCATGAAAAGAAGTAGACATCTTAGTTTGCCTTGAAGATCGTCTTTCTCCTGTAGATGTTACTGTTGCTTTACCACCTACCCCACGGACACAAATTTTTTTTCCCTTTCCAATACGACTATTCCCCTTTCCACCAGCAGCAGGCCTTTTGCCACTCATGTTGGAGGTTAACTAATTGACAACTCTGTAGTTGTTGGCACCAAAACTATGGATCAAAACCGAGCAGAGCTGAGTGCCGAAACTGTGGCACTAGCCCAAAGGATTGCTTGGGTTAGATGCAGTAAAGAATTGTTATTAGATACACAAGCGGTGTAGCTTGCTTCACATCTGGGCTACTCCACTGACTACCAGACACTGCTACTAGCCCAAAAGGATTGCCTGCAGTAAAAAATTGGCTACTGAAGAGAGGTGGTGTACCGTATATACTCGTGTATAAGCCGACCCGTGTATAAGCCGACCCCCCTACTTTTGACCCCAAAACCTGGGAAAACCTATTGACTCGTGTATAAGCCGAGGGTGGACCCCAGCACAGGTATACAGCCCCCAGCAGTGTGGTATACAGGCCTCCCCAGTGGTAGTATACAGCATCCCCCCAGTGGTAGTATACAGCAGCCTCCCCAGTGGTAGTATACAGCATCCCCCCCAGTGGTATATACAGCATCCCTAAAGGTATAAACAGCAGGCCCCAGAGGCATATACAGCAGGCCCGAGAGGCATATACAGCAGGCCCCAGAGGCATATACAGCAGGCCCCAGAGGCATATACAGCAGGCCCCAGAGGCATATACAGCAGGCCCCAGAGGCATATACAGCAGGCCCCAGGGGCATATACAGCAGGCCCCAGGGTATATACAGCAGGCCACAGAGTATATACAGCAGGCCCCAGAGTATATACAGCAGGCCCCAGAGTATATACAGCAGGCCCCAGAGGTATACAGCAGGCCCCAGAGGTATACAGCAGGCCCCAGAGGTATACAGCAGGCCCCAGAGGTATATACAGCAGGCCCCAGAGGTATACAACAGGCCCAAGAGGTATACAGCAGGCCCCATGGTATATACAGCAGGCCCCATGGTATATACAGCAGGCCCCAGGGTATATACAGCAGGCCCCAGAGGTATACAGCAGGCCCCAGAGGTATACAGCAGGCCCCAGAGGTATACAGCAGGCCCCAGAGTTATACAGCAGGCCCCAGGGTATATACAGCAGGCCCCAGAGGTATACAGCAGGCCCCAGAGGTATACAGCAGGCCCCAGAGGTATACAGCAGGCCCCAGAGTTATACAGCAGGCCCCAGGGTATATACAGCAGGCCCCAGAGGTATACAGCAGGCCCCAGAGGTATACAGCAGGCCCCATAGGTATACAGCAGGCCCCAGAGGTATACAGCAGGCCCCAGAGGTATACAGCAGGCCCCAGAGGTATACAGCAGGCCCCAGGGTATATACAGCATGCCCCAGAGGTATACAGCAGGCCCCAGAGGTATATAGCAGGCCCCAGAGGTATACAGCAGGCCCCAGAGGTATACAGCAGGCCCCAGGGTATATACAGCAGGCCCCAGAGGTATACAGCAGGCCCCAGGGTATATACAGCAGGCCCCAGAGGTATACAGCAGGCCCCAGAGGTATACAGCAGGCCCCAGAGGTATACAGCAGGCCCCAGAGGTATACAGCAGGCCCCAGGGTATATACAGCTGGCCCCAGGGGTATACAGCTGGCCCCAGGGTATATACAGCTGGCCCCAGGGGTATACAGCTGGCCCCAAGGTGTATACAGGCAGCCCCCCAGTGGCACTAGCCCCCTCATCATGGAAAGAGCCCCCCACACTGTGCAGAGCCCCCCCCCCCGCTGCATTAACTTACCATCCAGCGTCTTCATCACCGCGGGCTGTCGCGTCCTTCCTCCCGCGCTGTCTTCCCGGTCTCATGTGACCCGGCGGTCGCTGTGGAATGACGTCATCGCGCCGGGTCACGTGAGACCGGGATGACAGCGCGCAGGACCCGCGGCGAACACACTGGATGGTAAAGCATCGGGGGGGGGGCTCTGCCAAGTGTGGGGGCTCTTTCCATGATGGGGGGGGCTAGTGCCACTGGGGGGCTGCCTGTATACACTGGGGGGGCTGTATGCACGGCTCCCCCTGCCGCTGTGATGGGCGGGGGGAGCCGTGCATATCTAATGAGCGGCCCCACGTGACGGGCCGCTCAGTCATCAGCCTCCCCCCGCCTCCTCCAGCCTCCCCAGCACCCGGACACAGCCCCCACCACATATATTACCGTATTGACCCGTGTATAAGCCGAGGGGGTGACTTTTCAGCCCAATTTTTGGGCTGAAAAACTCGGCTTATACACGAGTATATACGGTAGCTTTCTTCACAGTAGGGCTACACTACTTGCCCAAAAGGATTGCCTGAGCTAGATTTGGCCAGATGCTGTGGAAAACACTTGCACAGCACTGGCACACACCTGCCTGGCAAAAACTGCTAGGAACTGCTCTAACTTTGCCCTCAAAAGGGCTGAAATTACAACTAGTCCCTACTTCTATGAAGTAGCCCTCAAAAGGGCTGATATTCCAACTAGTCCATACTCCCTAACCTACACCTCTATCTAACTTGATATTTGCTCACTATCTGTCAAAATCACACTTTATAGCTCCTACAGCAGCAGTAGTGGTGCTGACTGACACACAACTGCAGCACTGAGGTAATAGTGGCGATGGAGAAAATGGCCAGGTCTTATAGGGCAAGGACATGTGACATACACAGCCAATGACACATGCCTTTGCTTGTGTGCAAAAAATGCACTTTGCTGCATGTGTGTGTTATTGGCTGACAGCCTGCACCGCCCCACTGTATATGCGGTTAGGAGAAAAAAAATGGAGATCGGCATTATTTCAGCAGCACTGATATAATCCCCGCCAAACCCCCTTCCCCAACATTATATACTGAAACTGAATCTTAACATTCAATAACAGTATTACTGTGAAAAGTCAGTTACGCTTCTGGTGAACGAAGCTTTATCGAACATAACCTCGAAATGCTGAATTTGAAGCTAATTGTTCGCATTCGCCGAATGACTCGAACATCGCTCAATACAGGTCGAATTTGAGATTGGCGAACATTTCAAATCGAACACCGCTCATCTCAAGTACAGAGCCCACATTCTGCCTGTATTACTGAGACATTTTTTTTGCCATCCTGTTCTGTTTGTTTTGAAAAGGACAGAACAGGATCCGTTTTTGCCTCCCGTGTATCCCTATGGTGACGGATTGGTCATATACACTACCGTTCAAAAGTTTGGGGTGACCAAGACAATTTATTTTTTTTCCATGGTGAGCCGGGCACGTAGATATGTGGAGTGTACCTTCGGTATCCAGAGTAGTCCGTGGAGGATGTTGCATACAACCATCCAGTTGGAGGAGTAAACAGTTGTCTGTGTCATTAGGGCCTGCTGTGTTCTCCACAACTTTGTGCGTGAACATAGCACAGAACCTGTGGATGAAACACAGCAGGCAGACCTTACTCCTTTCCGCTACATGTCAGCTGGTCGTCCATGCAACTCGGGTGTGAGTGTAAGGGAAAGCTTTGCTAACTATTTTGTGAGTCCCGAAGGTGCCGTGCCCTGGTAATACTCCTGTGTCGGTGTTGAGCAGTGGTACCCGCAGAGAGTCCAAGAATAAAATCCCACACCCAATTCATAGAACTTCAAGTCCCGGCTGCGGTGAACATGTTGGCAACATTTTGCCACTGCGGACAAAGAAAACAAGCACACACCATTGTAGTTAAATTTTTAAATATTTGTTGAACTTTGTTTACTTTCAAAAGTATTTCTCTTGTTTTTCAAAAATGTTCTCAAAAACTAAAGAATTTACTAAATTTGTTTGTTTTTTTCATGTAAACATTAACATTACAACATAAAGTGCAAATCACCAAAAAGTAGTGCTACCATTTTTAACAAACATGGATCTCCAACTCCACTCATCAATGGCCGCCAAGAGGGTATGCTTCCAGCTTTCATTAGTATTGACCAAGGCCCTTTTCTCATCACCGCAGAAGGTGAATCATTGGGCACTTGGGCAACACTAATCAGACCCGAAAACATGCCCACTTGGCGGCAACTGACACACGTAGTCTTTAAACGCACAACTTGCCTAATTGTGATGTAACAAGTCTTGTGTGAATGAGTAGTAGTTCCAGTCTGGAAAGTGATCTCTTGACTGCTCTACTACTCTGGAACCATGTGCACGTGCAGTAGCATTGGGTACAAATGTCATTGGTCTCAATGCTGCTCAAGGTACAGTACGTCTTGGTGGGTCAGGCTGCCAGAAGTCCTCTAACAAGGACCCAACTTTTGCATGGAGGGCTTGCAGTTGGGGTGTTCAGCATAATAAGTCACCACCATGGATAAAAAAGACATACAGGAGTCTTGGATGTCAGGGCCTAAATTATGCACACGTCCGGCTATCGAGTTCCCAAAGTTCGGAAATTCATCATCCTCCGGCTGTTAGTGGATCATTGACATAGCCTGTGCCAGAGCCACCCTTTCCTCATCCTCCGGTGCCACATTTTTTCTTTTTCTAGGCCGTTTAGTCGGTGGGGGTGATAACGGGCTAGGTGAATCTACCTGAAGAGGTCCAGCACCACTAAGCTCCACAGAGTCAGTCATCTTTTCATTAGCCTGACTTGGCAGGGTGCTGTCACAGTAGGTGATCAACACTCTGGTGTAGTTATTGCCGAGATAAAGTTAGGGCCCAGTTACACACAGAAACTTTCCAGTGATCCCACCAGTGATCCGACCTGGCCGGGATCGCTGGAAAGTCTCTTTGGAGTCACTGGTGAGCTGTCAAACAGACAGACTGTCCAGCGACTCACCAGCGACTCAGCAGCTGTGAGATCGCTGGTAACCATGATAAACACCGGTATCTAGGCAGCGCGTGCTGCTTAGTTACCCAGTGTTTATCATGGTTACCAGCGTCCTCCTGCTTAGCGCAGTGAACACTGGTAACCAGGATAAACACCAGGTATCTAGGCAGCGCGTGCTTCTATTGCCCTCTCAGACGTGAAAGTCGTGTGCAGTTGCAGCTTGCTGCGACTGCACTCACAATGCG
The DNA here is from genome assembly GCA_033576535.1 of Allobates femoralis. NCBI lineage: Eukaryota > Metazoa > Chordata > Amphibia > Anura > Aromobatidae > Allobates > Allobates femoralis. The sequence goes on from JARQOC010000001.1 coordinate 420,548,826, forward strand.
TGTTTAGTGCATCGAACGTGCACCAGTGTGCCTTGCCTGATAGGGCAACACTGGTCCAAGTGCAATGTGAGTTTTTCTCGCATTGCACTCACGCGAGTCTCATGCCAATGTGCCTTCAGCCTAAGGGTGGAAACACACTATCCTACTTACATGCAAGTCTCTAGGACGAGACTCGGATCAGTGACCCCGAACGGCCTCCCCCTCTCTGGACGGGGAGTTTGGAGCTGCATAAAAATACAAGCAGCTAACATTCCCGTCCTGACAGGAGAGATGCGTCCGACTGCCTCGCATATCCCTCGGACAGTGTGATTCCAGCCTAAAGCAGATAGTTTGGACATAATGTCCTTGCTAAAAGGTAAAAACAAAAATAATAAAAATACAGGACAGACCGACTGCAAAACGTTTTTATTTAACTTCAAATATGGTGCAATGGATGGACATAGTCGTTCTATAATCAACAAACATTGGTATACTCTACAGTGTGATGAAGCACTATCGGAGATAGTAAAAGCAAAACCACTAATTTTCTATAGGAGAACACACAACCTCAGGGATTTTTTGTTCCACAATCGAATGGTGAAATCCCCTGGTTGGTTCAATAAAGCTGTCCGTGTCTTATGCGACTAAGTCAGATGGATGTGTCACGGATGATTAACTTGGATTGGCCCCCCCCTCTATGGACGGGAGCATCAGCTGCTTGTGCTTCTAAGCAGCTCCACACTCCCATCCTGACAGGGGGGAGGCCATTCCGAGTTTATCATCCGTGACACATTCGACTTAGTCGCATATCACACCTGTGTGATTCCAGCCTAATATGCAGGATATAGGAAATTTTAAATGTGGCCAGTGCGAACACTGCAGGTATCTCATATATCTCATAATTCATTAACAATTGGTACATTTCAACACAGGATTAAAGAATTTATATCTTATAAGACAAGGAATGTAGTCTATATAATTTTTTGCTCGTGTATTAAATTCTACATAGGAAAAACCATCCGTCCTATGTATGTCCGATTTAAAGAACATGTTAAGTTTATCAAATGAGGCCATGGCTCACCCAGATTGATTAACCATATAAGAAGTGATCATAGGGGGATGTCCTAACCTTTGAAGGTCTTAAAAGAGTTCATATGCCAGCCAAGGGACGGGACTTACACAAACTGTTGACACAAACCGAGGCTAGGTTTATAATGAAATATAGGGCTCAATCTGGTTTAGGCATGAATGACCAATTGGATATGTCAATTTTTCTTGAAATACTTAATAGTCTTGAATCCTTGATAAGGAATTGCATTATTATTTTTAATCTTGGTGTTTGTTTTAACTCACTTTAATTGATTTTAATTAGCATGCATTGGTAGATTTGCATACAGTTGCAGATGAGCAAAATGCTGAATCAGTGGACCCGTTGAAGCTCATTAAGAGCAAAATGTACAAAGTCCCTGGCCCCTCTGCATCCACCACCTCTCCGACAAGCCATCTGTGTGAAGTATTGAAATAAAGAAATCCATTGCTAAAGAATGGTGAGTGCTGCCTTCTTTCATATTGAATGAACTATAGGGTCTTAACCGTTAAAAGCATGGCACTGCCGCTCACTAGCAGGATTGGCTCTGCTCCATCTCCATTGCCTCTCTTGGTTGTGCTGGGTCTCGTGGGTGGAGTTATGGTGCGAGGCGTCTTCTGCTGACAGTTGGGAGGTATGGTTTAAGTGACACAGGAGTGTGAAGTCAATAGGATTGCAGTCACTCACTGCAGACCTGCATAGTTTATCTACATTTTTTGAAAGTTGATGCAAAAACTATGGGGTTCCATAGCAATCTTGGGAAAAAATGGAATGCAGACAGATGAAACCTGTAAACACAGCCTAGGACTTGTTAACATATGATGCATTTCCAATAAATTCTATGAGTCAATTCTTGAAAATTTTGTTAAACTGTCATCTTTTTACCACATTTTTTGGAAATGGCAGCACAAAAGGCATTCTAAACGTATCATATGAATACAATGATAGGCTAGAATCACACAGAGGTTTTGCACTTTTAGACTATGTGCCAGCACATCTTTTTAGATGCAGAAATTTTCAGCTGCAAAGTCGCTGCTAAACTGCACTCTGTGCCAGAGAAACACACCAAATATGCAATGCATTTTTTGATGCATTTTTGGTGTGTCTTTGGTGCAATTTTTGGTGTTGCTTTTTTTTTTTTTTGCTATTCTCAATTGCAGGAAGGGCAGAAAAAACTCTGCTGATATGCCAAAAGAATTGATATGCTCATTTTTTTTCTCACGACAAAAAAACACTGTAAAACTGTAAAGAAAAAAAGCATGATTGGCTCAGCACTTCAGAATTCTCATGGGGCCGTTTCACATCTGTGCTCCAGTGCGTTTGGCAGCATTGCGCTAGCGCAGGTGGTGGCACTGTGCAAGCGCAGCCAAGTGCATCGGAGCGCAATTGAAGCGCATTACACTAACGCCGCCATTAGCTTGTATGGGCGAGCGCAGTCAAACGCTGTGTCACAGCGCACGCGCTAGTCCGGACGCACCAGAAAGCAGCATGACGCGTTTCCGGTGCGTCCGGACTAGCGCATGCACTGTGACACATCCGCTTTCACACTTGCACTTCTGGGTTCCATTTGACTGCGCTCGCCCATACAAGGTAATGGCGGCATTAGCACAATGCATGTAATTTGCACTCTGATTCGCTTGGCTGCGCTTGCACTGCGCCTACCACCTGCGCTAGTGCAATGCTGCCGAATGCACAGAAGCACAGATGTGAACTAGGCCATAGACTTGCTGACGGAAGGATACACATGCATATTTGTGACAGAAAAATGCTGCAAAAATGCACAGAAAAACACACCATTGGCACATAGCCTTAGGTTGGTTTCTCACTAGTTTTTTACCTGATCAGGTTCCATCCAGTTTGTGTGCCAAAACCAGGAGAGGAACGTGCAGAGAAAAACTATAATTGAAAGATTGACACCTGTTCTGGGCTTTGGAGACACTCCAGATTTTAACACATAAACTGGATGGAACCTGATCAGGAAAAAATTGCAGTGTGAAACCAGCCTCAGGCTATGTTTCCACAATAAGTCTTTGGCAATATTTTGATACGCCATATTTTCACTGCGTCAAAATCACAGTGCCCATGGGTCCCAGGAAAGTGAATGGAATTAATAGAAATCACATGCTCACTGTGCTTCTTTGTTTCTTAGGCCAGCTTCACATCATGGTTTTTCGGGTTTGGGGCTGTCCGGTGTGAACTGGACAGCCCCAAATCCAAATTTGCTCCCTATTTATTCCTATGGCACCGGATTGTGCATATTTGGCATCCGGTTTGCTGGTTTTTCTTTTGCATCGGACACAAAAACAGTTTGCATAAATTTTTGTGTCTGATGCAAAAATCGAACAAAACCGGATCCTCCTAGATCCGGCACCCATAGCATGAGAGTCTATGGGTGTCGGATCGCACCGCAAGTGGCAGAAAATTGTACCGGTTCCCAGACGCTTGGTGTTGAAAGAGATGAGGCCGTTCAAAGCAGAAGCCATTGAATTTCAGCACCTGGAGAGCTCCACGGCTGAAATTTTAACACCACGGACAACCTCCCTGCAGCCGCAGTGCTGAAATTTCAGCATTGGACTGCGCCAGCAACGAAACCGGCAAAAAGCAGGATCGGAGCCAGTGGCTGTCAGGTTCTGTCCAGTGCATCCTGCAAAACACCGGACAAAACCTGACAGTCAAAAACCGTGGTGTGAAGCCGGCCTTAGCATCAATTGTCTAGCAGTGCTTGTTTCAAATCTGCAGCATTTCAACTTCTCTTGCTGGTACACCAAGTTTTCTGTGCAGATTTTCCCCATAGACTTGCATTGGATACAGAAAATCTGCAGGAAAAAATGCACATGCATTTATAGTGCATTTCCGCAGCAGAAACACATATAATATATATGTAATCCACATCAATGTACATTAATGTTTTGTTAGAGTCAAATTCCAGGAAGTATCAAAAACAAAGGAGCTTTATTTAAAGCATGACATACCAACAAGAACCAAAAACTGCAGCATCAAAAATTCACACACAAAAATGAAATGGGAAAATTTGAACACAGTGTGGTGAAGATAGAGAACTTGATTACTCCAACTTCTGCATTATCTGTGTCAATGTATATCAGACTGCGCTCAGAGGACATCCTCATACAATTAATTCCTTGCACCCTTAGGGCCGCTTTACACACACCAACTTCTGTGTCCAACATCTGAACAGATCTCTGGTTGCAGTGAAATCATGGACACATTGCTCCATTTTGTGGCTGTGTACAAATGGAACAATGTGTCCATGATTTCACTGCAACCAGAGATCTGTTCAGATGTTGGACACAGAAGTTGGTGTGTGTAAAGCGGCCCATACACTTGAATGGGTCTGCACCAACCAATATATGCTGCCATTCACAGCATGCAGCAATTTTTTTCTCAAGACAAATCGGTACCCATGGAATAAAATTTGAGCAAGCACTATCTGATAAAACATTAGCTATACGCTAATACACTTTGGCTAAATTTCCACACAGAAAAAGTGCAGTTAATATATCTACTAGGGATGAGCGAGTACCGCATTATTCGTGCTCGCTATACTCGCAACGAGTAGGCAGCGGTACTCGCTACTCGTTGCGAGTATAGCGAGTATGAATACTTTCGCAGTGTATTATTATTATTATTATTATTATTATTATTTATTTATAGAGCACCATTCATTCCATGGTGTTGTACATGAGAAAGGGTTGCATACAGACAAGTTACAAATATAATGGATAGATACACTGCGAAAGTAGCCTGAAAGTGAATAAAAGTTGTTAAAAAATAATAAACTTACATACTCACCTTCCGACGCCTGTACCAGGACCACCAGAGAAGCCATCCGATTGCTGGAAAAGGACCTGCCACTACCAGCCAATCAGATGGCCGGTAGCGATCTGGCCAATCAGACGGCGCCACGTCACCATTACGTCATCGCTAGCGGCCACCTGATTGGCCTGTTTGCAAGGTCCTGATAGTACATCTAGGACTTTGGCCAATTTGCAATCAGGTGGCCGCTAGCGATCACGTGGTTGTGACGTGGCGCCATCTGATTGGCCTGATTGCTACCGGCCATCTGATTGGCTGGTAGTGGCAGGTCCTTTTCCAGCCATCGGATGGCTTCTCTGGATGTCCCGATGCAGGCGTCGGAAGGTGAGTATGTAAGTTTTTATTATTTTTTAACAACTTTTATTCACTTTTAGGCTACTTTTATCTATAGATACACTGCGAAAGAATTAGTAATACTCGCTACTCCCGACTAACCATAAGTACTCGGAGAGTAGCGAGTAGGCCGAATACCCCTACTATTCGGCGAATACCGAATAATAGCGAGTATACTCGCTCATTCCTAGTCAGGATAAATGAGCCACTCGCTCATGAGTATACTCGCTCATCTCTAATATCTACTCAAGGATGGTTTCACACTAGCGTTTTTGCTTGTTACATCAGTATCTGTCTTAGGGCTCAGACACACTGGCGTGAAACTCAGACGACTGCAATGCGAGTAAAAATAGCATTGCATTCAGACCAATGTTAGGAAAAAACACAAGCCTATACATGGTCGCTGAGCTGGAGGCCGCCATCTTTTTGGTGTCCGCGCATGCGCATTACTAACACTGTACTGGTTGATACTATTGTGCGCCACCATTTTATTGGTTCTTACCGCTACTACGCATGTGTGGCACCCCACCATCTAGGTGCCACAAAAGGGGGTACTACACCCATAAAAGCAGTGTAGTCACTCCACTGCAAGTGGACTAATGGACAGTCGGAGGAGCCCTAAACCCACACCCCACACTAGTTACACAGTGGGAGGGAACCCGGGAGGGTATATAGTAGCCCCCAGGGGGAAGAAGGAGGTCTTTGGCTGGTCTGTCTTTGACCATGGTCCTTTTTGCTGGAGGCCATTAAGTCCATGTTGAGCCTCCGGGTTGGAGAGCTAGATAGATCCAGGCAGGGAGCCTGCGACAAGAAGTAGGGTCACCTCGGCTGAGGGACCCAGGGACAAAAGTACAGATCCCAGACACAGGAAAGAAAGTGTCGGGCCCACTGGGACGGGGTACTCGGTACCGGACCGGGGCTGCTACTGGGGAGGTCACGGGTGGTCCTGGTCCAGACCGTGTCCCTGGCTCGACAATGAAATAAGGGAATATTTACAGGGGGATTGTCAGTCATGACGCCACCCACTATGTGCGGCCAATGATCGGGGCCGCCGCTGCTGCAGAACCTCCGGGGATGATGGAATGGCAGCGTAGATGGGATAGTTCCAGTGGGTAGAGCTGTGTTCCCCGGGGCAGTAAGGGTTAGAGTCTATTGTGGAGTGTGCAGTACACTTACTAATTTCCACCGAAGAAAAAGCTGGCCTTTGTAGTCCGCGCTGACCTCAAAAAACTTCCAGTCCAGTAAAGGGTTAATCAGGTTCTGGTTTATTTGCCTACACGTGTCGTGGCCTTAAATCTGCCACTTCATCAGGGCTATAGCTCTGATGAAGTGGCAGATTTAAAGCCACGAAACGCGTAGGCAAATAAATCAGAACCTGATTAACCCTTTACTGGACTGGAAGTTTTTTTAGGTCAGCGCGGACTACAAAGCCCAGCTTTTTCTTCGGTGGAAATCATTTATCTTCAGTGGGCTCCTGCAGCGACCATTACCAGGCTCTCTGTTTGTTGTGGCTCTCACAACCACTGCAGGTGAGTCACACCGATTGGGGGGACTGGACTATTTATTAAGACGATAACGCCCTATGTGCGCTCCCTATTTATCCTTTTTTATTCAGTACACTTACTATGCAGACGCTGCAGGTTTCCTTCCTCTGCACTGGTGCTGACAGGCTGTGGCTCTGCAGGTGGGGATTTGCTGTAATCCTTTACTCTCTGCAGCCAGGTCTCTCCCTCTGTGACCCCTCACACTATCTCTGTGTCCTTTCCGGGCTGTTAACGTTCTCTGTGTTCACTGGGTGTGTGTGACTCCGGACAGTATGGCGGTGACTCGGGCCCCTGTGAGTCCTCCTGTTTATCACTGAGCTGCCTGTCCTTTGGGGTAGGGATCCTAGTTTGGAACTAGAACCCCCCGTCGGTTGATCTGGGGATGCCGGGTAAAACTACGGTCCCCTCTAGAGCCGACACTCTACTCAGCCCAGCCTCCAGCAGTCCTCCTGTGTGAGGCTCTACCAGGCTCTCTCTACTGTGTCTTCCAGTGTCATAGGAGGGCTACTCCGCCTGCAGTCTGTCGTCTCGGCTGTAATTCTAGGGCCCGGGTATCACCGTCCCTCTCTTCCCTTCACACTCCTGGGGGTACTGGCTCCGGATAGGCTTTCTCTCTCCTCCGGCTCACACTGGCTCGGTACAGATTCTGCGTTCCTTACACCCCACTTTGCCAGGACGTGTGATTCCTTCTTTCTGCTCAGCTTAGCTAGGCCTGCTGCTGTCTCTTGGCCTGTGCCGTGTCCTCACTCTTGGTCTTTGCTGCTCGGCACCCTGGGCCTACTGACTCCTTCCTCCTCCCCCTTCACTATTTCTACTGTCAGTCACCTGACTACGTGTGTGCCCAACTCACTCCTCTAAATCCACCACCCCTCGCCTTGCCTAGAGTCTGCCAGGTTCAGGGCTGGATGCTGCCCTCTACTGTACGTGGGTTGTATGGGCTGTGAGGGTGTTGTTATGCAACCATTGTCCTAACTGCCTGGCTGCAGTTCCCTCTTGTGGCCTCCTGAACGCAGGGGCGCCACATTCTCCCGGAGTTAACTAGCGTGTTCCCGCGCTGCCCGTCATGGATCCCCCTGAAAACATTTTTATTTTATAACAACATTAAACATTCTTGGTTTCTTCCCATCCGGGAGGCACGATTCTTCAAACGTTACTTTAAGTTAACTATGTACAAGTGCATGGGTATATCTACATCATTACCCCTTCTGGACCTCTGCCGGGTCTAATGCTACAACGCATTCACTTTACTTTACTTTCGCTATAAAACACATAATAAACTGTACTTTCTTATAAAAAGTATAAAAACATTATTTCTTCTTCTTTCAAAAAGCTTCAAAAGTGCAAAAATTCTCAAAAACAGTTCAAATTTCAAAGTTCACGATTCAAAGTCTCATGCACTACTTCTCATGTGCAAACTGGTCTTAAAACCAAAGGGGAGCACACAAAGGTGCTCAACTATTTACAGGAAAGTTCGTATCACATAATTGTTCGTGATATTGATTGTTCAATAAACATATAAAAGACAAACAGGGGAAAGCTAACTTTCATTCAGGTATGGGATGGGGACAATAAGGAATACACCTCATTCACACTTACAAGTCTTCTCTTTTCTTTCCTTCAGGATGCAGAACCCGTGTTTCCTATTCTTTCTTGGCTTGCTTCCAAGACAACACTTGGGACGTTCTTCTTCTTGGGTAAACCTCCAGGTTTTGCAATGCAGTCACTAGTAGGTAGCTTTCCGGGGTCTGGGTAATAGCATCCTTCATAGTCTTAGGTGCAACAGTCTCTAGGATGATTACTGGATCCGTGTTCACTGCCGTATCCGTGTATCTCGGCATGGCTGGATCTGGATAGACTATTGGATCAGGATCTTCCAAGGCAGGGATGTCATCTTCTCCCACGGTGTCTAAGCACAGTCTTTTAACTTTTATGCCGTATGGGCCACGTTCACCTTTAATGATATGATATGACACCCATTCTCCGACTTCAACTTGCCTGTCTGGGTGGTCTGATGGCAACTGTTCTTCCACCTCTCTTTTATTAATGAAAATGTCTTGTCTAGTGCCAGGTTCACGAGCAAATGCGAAACTTCTTTCTTCTATTACTTTCACTATTTTGCCCTCATGCCGTGGGGATCTCTGTACCTCTCTATCTTTTCTTGCTAGGTTCTTAGCCTCTTTAGCACGGGCAATCATAATCTGTTTCTGTACCTGCCGTTCTGTCTCTTCCTTCTCCCACCTTTTTAACACATCTACGGATGTACTCTTCAAGTGTGATTAGTTCTGCAGGACCCACTTCACTACTGGGATCTCCCAGGAAACCCATCAAATCATCACAGTCCTTATCTCGCTCCCACCAGCAGTGGAGCTGCTCCCCTCTCACCTCTATTGTTGCAGGTGCCAGGATCAGGGGCTGCGGTAACGGCAGATATCCCTCTGGTAAGGCTCCTAGTGGGTCGGCTTCCTTCCTTGCAGGGCGCGGTGCAGCTCGTGGGATAGTCACATCTACTAAGGTTGCGGTACGGCATTCAGCTTCACTTTCCGCACGGTCACGTGGAACTCCAACCCAGCTGGGTTGTATAGACAAAGTCTCGTAAGCTTGGCGGTGGTCAATATCGATATGAATCCGGGTCCGATGCTCCTCCTGGGCCCGTGTCATCTGCTGGGGTAGCAGCCGTAGCACACCTTGCCGGGTGTCTTGTACGTGGGGACGTTCTCTGCCGCCTTCTGCCATCTCGTTACGATCACGCAAGTTCTTTCCCTGGCTGGGTTCCTCCACCGGGTCGTTCCGTGGTCCCTCCGGGATCACTTGTGGTCTTCCTTCGGCAGCGTTTTCCTGGGCATCCTCCGCTTCCGTTCTCGTGTCTCATAATTGCGGCTGCTTCCCTTCCGGTTTCTCGTTCCACCCCTTCCTGATGACGATTTCCGCTTTGGTCCCCGCCAGCTTCTCATTGGTAGGAGGGTATAGGGGCGGAGGCTCTTCTTTCAGAGTGACGGCTGGCTCTCCTGGAGATAAGGGGAGCCAGGGCGGATCCTTTTCTTTGTGCCTTGGACCAGGCCGGCCCACGATGGCAGATTTGGGAACGCCTCCTCTGCACATGGCGTTAGGATTCTATGGCCGCCATTAAGGTCAGATTTTGGCGGGAAAAGTCCAGAACACGTTCTTTAGGCGCACGGGGTCCAATTCTTTTGGACCAGGTAGATCCTGTTCGTGACGCCAGGTTTGTCGAGCCCACTGGACAAGGGTACTCGGTACCGGACCGGGTCTGCTACTGGGGAAGTCACGCGTGGTCCTGGTCCGGACCGTGTCCCGGTCTGGCAAATAAAAGGGGATATTTACAGGGGAATTGTCAGTCGTGACGCCACCCACTATGTGCGGCCAATGATGGGGGCCGCCGCTGCTGCAGAACCTCCGGGGATGATGGAATGGCAGCGTGGATGGGATAGTTCCAGTGTGTAGAACTGTGTTCCCCGGGGCAGTAAGGGTTAGAGTCTATTGTGGAGTGTGCAGTACACTTACTATGCAGACGCTGCAGGTTTCCTTCCTCTGCGCTGGTTCTGACAGGCTGTGGCTCTGCAGGTGGGGATTTGCTGTAATCCTGTACGGAGGGAATGGCATTCAAGCAGAGACACAAGGGAAGCAGATTCAGGGTTCACCGAATTTACTCTCAAAGTTCTTCAGTACAGCTCACGGTTCAGTTACAGTTCTTACAGTTCAATTCAAATCTCAGTACACCGGCTCACTCTCCCCTCCAGGGTTCCCTTTACTCTCTGCAGCCAGGTCTCTCCCTCTGTGACCCCTCACACTATCTCTGTGTCCTTTCCGGGCTGTTAACGTTCTTTGTGTTCACTGGGTGTGTGTGACTTTACCAGACTCTCTCTACTGTGTCTTCCAGTGTCATAGGAGGTCTACTCCGCCTGCAGTCTGTCATCTCAGCTGTAATTCTAGGGCCCGGGTATCACCGTCCCTCTCTTCCCTTCACACTCCTGGGGGTACTGGCTCCGGATAGGCTTTCTCTCTCCTCCGACTCACACTGGCTCGGTACAGATTCTGCATTCCTTACACCCCACTTTGCCAGGACGTGTGATTCCTTCTTTCTGCTCAGCTTAGCTAGGCCTGCTGCTGTCTCTTGGCCTGTGCCGTGTCCTCACTCTTGGTCTTTGCTGCTCGGCACCCTGGGCCTACTGACTCCTTCCTCCTCCCCCTTCACTATTTCTACTGTCAGTCACCTGACTACGTGTGTGTCCAACCCACTCCTCTAAATCCACCACCCCTCGCCTGCCTAGAGTCTACCAGTTTCAGGGCTGGATGCTCCCCTCTACTGTACGTGGGTTGTATGGGCTGTGAGGGTGTTGTTGTGCAACCATTGTCCTACCTGCCTGGCTGCAGTTCCCTTTTGTGGCCTCCTGAATGCAGGGGCACCACAAAAGGACCGACATCACAAAGCAACCACTGACCTTGTGGAGACCAGTGGAGGATAACACTGCGGGCACCAGTTAAAGCACTCAAACACAGTGAAACCCAAGGTGCATTGCTCCCTAGAATTTGAATATGCAGATGAAGTCCATGGAGCCTCGGTTAAGAGTCTACAACATGGACACCAGCCAGTTATCCCACCAGGGAAGGACCTAGCCCAGGGTATTAGTAGCCCTTAAGTCACTACCCAGCCCTTGCGAGCTTGAAGATATGGCCAGGGGTTTACCATGGACTAGGTATCCAACCACAGACAGCTGTTTCGGGGTTGTTGCCCCTCATCAGTGTGGCGCAGGATTCTGGCTGGGTGGGAGCAATGATTGATAGACCGACATCACAAAGCAAACACTGACCTTGTGGAGACCAGTGAAGGATAACACTGCGGGCACCAGTTAAAGCATTCAAACACAGTGAAACCCAAGGTGCATTGCTCCCTAGAATTTGAATATGCAGATGAAGTCCATGGAGCCTCGGTTAAGAGTCTACAACATGGACACCAGCCAGTTATCCCACCCAGCCAGTTATCTCACCCAGCTAATACCCTGGGCTAGGTCCTTCCCTGGTGGGATAACTGGCTGGTGTCCATGTTGTAGACTCTTAACCGAGGCTCCATGGACTTCATCTGCGCCACAAAAGGAGAAAGAAGCTTGGGTGGGAGTTCACTCAAAGTCAGAAACCGGGTACCGGAGCCCGCACCTGTTGGAACCTTCACGGCCTGCAGAGAATCTGCAGAATGGGGGTATCTTCAGATACGGACCTGACTCCTGAAGCACCCATTAGAGGGGAATCAGACACTGCAACGACCAATTTTAGTGACCAACAGAAGGTTCACTCGACTGGAGCAAGGGAGGTAAAGAGAGACAGCAGGAGGTCAGACTTAATCTTCATGAAGTCAGGCTTCACCCCGCTACTGGGAAGCAAGGGAACAGGAGGAACAAGAAAGGCACATGCGAGGATTCCGTCTACCTACCATAAAATCTACTTGCAGCCACCTGTAACCATTTTTCTGATAACATCATACTGCACTGTGAACTGTAATGACTGCTGAGTTCCAGTAAAGTGCCCGGTGAAGTGACTTTTTGACTGCTGCATCTTTCCTTGCATGAACTGATTCCTTCCACAGAATCGCTGCCCCGGTGGTCCAGTCCTGCCTGCGGAGGACTACACCATGAATGCTGCAATACCACTGACCTCCGGAGGACTGTAGCGGCGCTGGTGACATCTCACCAGGTACTGCAGGGGGTGTCACGACAAACTTGTACATAATCCTTGTAAATAAATCCCCTTTTAAAGAATAGTCACCCAGGACACGGGATCAGGTGCGGCCGCCATTCCCTGTGACAAAGTTAACCCTCTGCCGCCTGATACCCGAATACCCTACGCCCTGGGGCTCAACACATGCACGATGGGTCTAGCATGCTTTGCGGTTATTGCACAGACGCATACTACTCTTCCGGGACACCGGGAGCAGATGGGGACGGACTGGCCATCTGTCCCCTATCATTACAAATATTCTTCACCTGGGTATAATAGGTATGGACTAATCATAATGGATATTTGAGGACCTCTGGGTGCATTGACAGGTCACTCCCCTGATGAATCTGCCACTTGAGGGGCAGCGATATGCGTGGGGTCAGCTCTCTCTCTGTCCACTCCTCAGGTTATACCATCTATGGGTCCCCCTGGGTTAAATTGATAAACCCGGCTTAGGCTGGTACTAAATGCAGGTATGACTTATCCTTCTATATGATGAATTTTTGAGGGGGCCTGGTTTTTACAACCTTTACTATATACGGAATTTTAGGTGCAGTGTTTATGTCGAGCCCACTGGGACGAGGGTACTCGGTATCGGACCGGGTCTGCTACTGGAGACGCCACGGGTGGTCCTGGTCCGGACTGTGTCCCGGGCAGGCAAATAAAAGGGGATATTTACAGGGGATTGTCAGTCGTGACGCCACCCTCTGTGTGCGGCCAGTGATGGGGCCGCCACTGCTGCAGGACCTCCGGGGGTAATGTAATGGCAGCGTAGATGGAATAGTTCCCATGGGCAGAACTGTGTTCCCCGGGGCAGTGATGGTTAAAGTCTATGGTGTAGGGTGCAGGCTGGGTGCAATTCACTTACTAGCCAGATGCTGCAGGAATCCTCCTTCAGTGTTGGAGCTTGCACGCTGTGGCTCTGCAGGTGGGAATCGGCTGCAAATCTGTATGGAAGGATTAGTGCTCAGGCAGAGACAAACAAGCGAGATGTATTCAGGGTTTTCTGTGTTTACTTCTCCAGTTCTTAGGCAAGTTACAGTTCAACACAGTTCTTACAAGTCTCAGTTCAATTCTTAGTACACGGGCTCACTCTCCCCTCCGGGGTTCCCTTTACTCTCTGCAGCCAGGTCTCTCTCTCTCTGTGACCCCTCACACTATCTCTGTGTCCTTTCCGGGCTGTTAACTTTGTGTTCACTTGGTGTGCGTCTCCGGACAGTATGGCGGTGACTCGGGCCCCTGTGGGTCTTCCTGGTCATCACTGAGCTGCCTGTCCTTGGGGGTAGGGACCCTAACATGCAGCTGTGGTCCCCCGTCGGTTGTCTGGGGATGCCGGGTAAAACTACAGTCCCCTCTAGAGCCGACACTCTACTCAGCCCAGCCTCCAGCAGTCCTCCTTTGTGAGGCTCTACCAGGCTCTCTCTACTGTGTCTTCCAGTGTCATATGAGGGCTACTCCTCCTGCAGTCAGTCGTCTCGGCTGTAACTCTAGGGCCCGGTATCACCGTCCCTCTCTGTCCTCTCACACTCCTGGGTATCTGGTTTCGGACGGGCTTTCTCTCTCCTCCGCTCGCACTGGCTCGGTACAGATTCTGCACTCCTACACCTCACTCTTCCAGGACGTGTGATTTCAGTCTTTTCATCTCTGCCTACCTCGGCCTACTGCTGTCTCTCGGCACCCAGGGCCTACTCTTGGTCTTTTCTGGTTGGCTCACTCTGGCCTACTGACTCCTTCCTCCTCCCCCTTCACTATTTCTACTGTCTGTCACTTGACTACATGTGTGCCCAACCCACTGCTCTAAATCCACCACCCCTCGCCTGCCTAGAGTCTCCAGGCTCAGGGCTAGATGCTGCCCTCTACTGTACGTGGGTTGTGTGGGCTGTGAGGGTGTTGGTGTTCAACTATTGTCCTATCTGCCTGGCTGCAGTTCCCTTTGTGGCCTCCTGGACGCAGGGGTGCCACATTTACTGTATTGGCTTATTTGGCATGTGTATATTTTATAGCCTGAGCTACTGAGTTATCCATCTAACATATTGGGAATATATTGCAGAGTTCTCATATGGACTATCAATTGATATATGACTCTCGTTCAGCTGTACGTGTTTAGTAGCCTGAAGAGCTACAGGAGCTAGGTCTGATATCTTGCTACACCAGCTAGAGAGCCTCTGTACTGTAATCAATTGGTTATAAGTCACAGATCCAGTATATGCGTAGATTTGTTGGTTCTATTCATCTAAAAATATGCTTTGGTTGGGTATGTAAATTTACAAACCATGGGCTGTTAACCCTTTCTGAAAATTGAGTTATTAACTTCAATTATTGTTGGTTCCCATAAATATAGGTGGTTATGTTACCCTTATATTAAAATTAACTTAGACGTTTTTTTCTCAAATAAAAAAGAAAAAATGGTCACTCACACCTTTAAGGAAAGATATCTCTATGGCGGCCGTCACACGCACAGATATCTTTAGCGATATTGTAAGCGATCACGTGCACGCGCAATCGCTTACAATATCGCTCACATCGCTGGTGAGATGTCACACAGACAGACTCACCAGCGATGCGGAGCCGCGATCTCGCTCGTTACTATGGTACACATCGGGTTACTAGGGCCGCGCGTCGCTTAGTTACCCGACGTGTACCATAGTTACCATCTCCCAGCATAGGCTCTGCGCTGGGAGATCGTTCATCGTGGTGTTATACACCACGATGAAGGAGATCGTGAAATCGTTCATCGCTAGATCTGAGCTCCGGAGCTCAGATCTGCGATGTCACGATCAAGCGATTTCACATCGTAAATCGCTTGATTACATGCATCGATTTTAAGCCCGATATCGCTTAAGCGATCAAAAAGGAGATCGCTTAAACGATATCGGGCAAGAAATCTGTGCGTGTGACGGCCGCCTATAGGAGGTAATAGTTTCTTATCTAAAACTATACTGTTGGGAATACAATTTCCCTTGGTCCGGGAGGAGTGGATTTTTGGGTCCAATGTATACATGGCTATTGTGGCCTTTTAATTGTTTTTAATTTGTGTGATCTGTGTTTTATCTATGTCCAATTTTGTGAACTTTTTGATGTAATAAAGTTTTTTCACTTTTTCAACATTTTTGGGTTGTAACCCCCCTTCTTCTTCTCTTGTTAAGTCGGACCAATGTCAGCCAATGTCCGAGACCACATTTCCAAGTGTCGGACGTTTTTTTCTGCGTCCGACACTGGGATGACGAGTCAGTCACATCATGCTGCGATTTCATGCGAGTGTCGGACGAGACTTGCCAATGCAAGTCTATGGGTCCGACAAAACTTACGAACCGCACACACAGACAGCACAGAGACAACGTAGGGAGAGCGATTTTAACATGGTGTTTCTCACAGAGATAAGAATAGACAGGATAGATAGTATAGAATAGCTAGATTGGGTTCACCTGTCTCCCGCTGCTACTTCCGAGGCCACCCATTAAGCTAATTACATATTCACTGCACTGTCAGACAAACAGCCAATCAGAGAAGCTGACACTGTTTGAGAACCTCTGTGATTGGCTGTTGTAGTCAGAGTGCTTTTCCTTAATCTGGACAGTAATTCTGCTTGGTTGCCATAAACATTAGTGTAGGGCAACCTACCTGGCGTTATAGGGTGGGAAATTAATAAATATTAAAAAAAAAAATGCATGGGGCTTCGCAGCAATTTTAAGTCTAGCCCGATGAAAGCAGACAGCTGTGAGCTGCCGCCCTTAGCTCCCTAATTTTCTCTTGGCTGGCAAAAAAAATGCGTTGGATTCGCCCTATTTTTCGACGTTAGCCAAGGTAAAACTAGGCAGCTGAGGGCTGATATTCCTAGCGGGGTGAGGTCCCATTGTTATAGGGCCCCCCCACGCTAAAGAACAACAGCCCACAGCCGCCCCGGAAAATGGCGCATTAATAAGCACCATTTCCAGGCGCCTTACCAGGCTCTTCCAGCAGCCCCGGTGGTGGTGGCATGCTGGGTAATAAAGGGGTTAATACCAGCTTTGTTATTCAAGCTGGTATTAAGCCCGAGATTCTTAATGTCAGGCCAAGTTTGACCCAGCCATTAAGAATATCCAATAAAGGGTTAAAAAAAACACACAGAGAAAAAAGTATTTATTGGAAATAAAGACTCAGACACCCTTAGGGACTCCATCTTTATTACTCCCCTTTACAGCCCTCCAGGTCTTCTTTCTTCTCTCCTCTTCTGTCTTTTTTCTTCTCCAAATGTTTAGCTCTGCTACATCACAGAACACTTCCACCCCCTGCTCTGTGATGTCTGAATGAGCAGAGTCAGCGGCGGCTAAGCGATGACGTCATCGCTGACGACAACGTTGCCATAGTAACCTAATAAGCAGTTACAATGTCAATCATCACCGGCGACAAAACAGCGGCTCCTGAATGAGCAGCTCATACAGGAGTAAAGGCCCTGCTGACTGGCGTTGCTTACTGATAACAGCAGCGCCGGTTAACTCTGCTCTCACCACTGCTCCTCTATGTGCCGCTCATACTGGAGCAGCGGTGAGAGCAGAGTTAATTCCCTGCTTGCCGGGATCCTCCTAGATCCGACGCAATCCCGTGCCCAATAACATGTGAGTCTGAGTGCCGGATCACACAGGACACGACAGACAAATCTGTCTGGTTACCGGACGCCGGGTGCTTACAGAAAGACGTAGAAACATTGCATAGGGCCAGCTTCACACCATGGTTTTGGTGTCTCGGGTTATGTCCGGTGTTTTGCAGGAAACACCTGACAGCCCCAGATCAAACAGAACCGGAGGGCAAATATGCCCTCCGGTCCTGTTTTCTGTCAGAATCGGCAGATCGCAGGGTTCAGGAGCTGTCCCTGCTGAAATGTCAGGAGCTCCCCACAAGCTCCCCGCAAGCCGCGGTCCTGAAATCTCAGCGATGAGCTCTCCAGGTGCTGAAATTCAGCACCGGCCGGCACTGAGCTCCAGCACCCAGCGTCTGTCATGTCCGGCGCCCATAGACTCACATGTTATTGGGCGCCGGATCTGCAAGCTGTGTTTGTGTCCGGGAGAAAAATCTGTATTTTCCTGGATCCTTCCGGACAGATGGGAACCGGATGGCAAATAGCTGCCATCTGGCCCCTTAGGAATACGATGGGGCTGAAATCTGAATCGGGGCTGTCCGATTCACACTGATGAAGCCATCCTAAAACAGACCACATAGATTGGTACAAATGCAGCATTGTTTTTGCCTGATCAGGCAAAAAAATGGTGCGGTGGCATGCATTTTACATGTGTCGGTGGATATGTTTTATTCCTGATCAGGACAGAATGCTAGTGTGAAATCAGCCTAAGTTATTTGCTTGTAGAAAGCAAAGTGCATGAGATTTGAAGAAACCTCATGCACATGTTGCAAAAATTGCCTGCAACATAAATAAATGAGCATGTCAAGTTATTCTATCTATGTATATTGGAGCAAATGTCATGCTTTGAAATATAGCAATTTAAATATATTTCATCTCAAGATACAAAGAGTATTAAGGCTTTGTGCTCATGATGAGTTTTGGGTTTGAGTTTGTGATGCTGCATATATTATTTTGACGATTACTCATTTGCTGCAAATAAATACACAATTTTTAGCTTTGGCTGGCTTCACACCACAGCAAGATCAGGTTCGGGCTGTCCGGTGTGAACCTGACAGCCCCGGAACCCAATTTTGCACTAATGCAGCATTATGGGGCTGGATGGAGCCGAATGGCAGCTATTTGCAATCCTGTTTCCATCTGTCCGTGAGGATCCAGGAGAATTTGGATTTTTCTCCTGGACACAAAAACATTGCTTGCAGCATTTCTGTATCGGGGGGGAAAAATTGTTACAAATCGGATCTGGCGTTATCCGGCGCCCCCTAACATGGGAGTCTATGGCGCCGGATAGTGCCAGGTCCGACATAAAATCAGATCTGGGAGCCAGATGCCGGGTGCTGGAGTTTAGCAGTGAGCGCTGCTAAACTTCAGCACCTGGAGCTAGCTCCCCATTAGCTGCGATCTTGAAATTTCAGCAGCTGCGATATGAGGAATCCGGCTGCAAACCGGTCCAGAGGGCATAGCTGCCTTCCGGTTCTGTTTCAAAATTGGGTCCGGGGCTGATACCTATTAGAGAAGCTGGTCCACTAACTTTTGCCAGATATATATATATATATATATATATATATATATATATATATATATATATATATATATATAATACACTGTATATGTGTGTGTATATATATATATATACCGGTATACATATATATAATATATGTATGCATATGTGTATATACTGTGTGTGTGTGTGTGTGTGTATGTGTATATATATATATGTATATATATATATATGTGTGTGTGTGTGTGTGTGTGTGTGTGTGTGTGTATATATGCGGTGTATATATAATATGAAATATGGCAGATTAGATTTTGTCTCAAGAAGAGGCCTGAGTAGTCTTGAAAACTTGCTATACCATCTTTTCAGTTAGCTATTAAAACGTATCAACCATTGAGGACTCTCAAAAGTTAAAATTACTCTATCTCCTAGCTAACATGGTAAAAAAAAATATATTTAACCTTAATAATTGGAGAACAATGTTATTGTGTCATGTGGAGCAGACACTGCAGAAAACAAGCATCAGAAAAAAACAGTTCATATAAGCTATGTGTGAACACAGCCTAAGCATTACATTTTTATTACATTTTTTCATGAGTTTAATAGAGAAAAATAACAGTAGACGCGAAGATTTTGCTTCTGGAACACTTTTGGGTGTATCGTATGTCATTTGAGCTGCTGATCATAAAAATCACCTTGAAAATTTCATGTCGTGTACCATTTTTCTGAAATATTCTGTTTTGAGTGATTTTTTTTTTCATATCTTCAGGCAGGTCATATTAGAGATGGGCGAACACCTGAGGGTTCGGATTTGGTTTGGTTCGCCAGATGCCAGGTTGATCACCAAATTGTTTGATGAATGGTTTGCTGAAAATTCCGAACCCCATTGAAATCGATTACAGGCAACAACACTTAGAAAATAAATCTTTAAAAGTTTCCAAAAGCTGACAAACTGCTTATATTATTGCCAGGCACCAGGAAAAGGGACAACAATCTACCTGGAGTACAAATAGTGTCATGGTGTAGCATTAGTGCATGAGACAGTCTGTGCCAGCCTACATGCTCTTCAAAATCGGTGCAAAATAGGAGATGGCTCACATTCACTTAAATTTCAGAGGTGGCTGAAACTCAGTTTGAATTGACAAATGGATGAGTCACAGGGGGAAACAGGCAGCAGTTTTCTACATTAACTAAAAGGAGGAGGAGTAGTAGTAAAAGGACGATGGGTGACAGGTGTAGGCATGTCACTCAGAGAGCCCTTCTGAAGTAAAGCACCACACAGCAAAGAGACTCTAACAAGAGTAACCGCTTTTCCAAAAATTAGTGTCACACCACAGCAAAGTGGTAACCATTCAAATATTATGTACAATGTGTCCAGAATTATTAGGCAAGTTGTATTTTAGAGGATTATTTTTATTATTGATCAGCAATAGAGATGAGCGGTGTTCGACTTGAATTGTTCGCCAATCTCAAATTCGAGCTGTTTTTGGCGGTGTTCGAGTCATTCGCCAAATTCGAACTATTTGCTTCAAATTCGGCAGTTTTAGGTTATATTTGATTTTGGTTCGAAGATGCGGCAGATCTGGACAAAAACCCGCATCTCCCGCATTTTCCACCTAAATAATGAGCTGTGCGGGGTTAAAAATAAAAAAAAAACTGTATGCTCACCTGTCCGGCGATCCACCGCTGCCTCCGGCAAGGTCCTGACCGGTAACTGCGGTCATGTGACCCGATTTGTGACGTCACCACAGGTCCTATAAGCATCACGACCTTGCCGGAGGCAGCGGTGGATCACCAGAGCTGGTGAGCATACAGTTCTTTTTTATTTTTAACCCTTTGCTTTACTTAATTTCACTTCCACAATGTATGTATATACATTGCGGAAGTGAAAATGCCCCGCACAGCTCATTATTTAGTGTTCTATAGTGTTCGACGAACATTCATCGAACACCCCCCCCCCCCCCCCCCAATTTCACGAATTGAGCTAGATCACTAGGGTGGTGGCTCATCTCTAATCAACAACTATGTTCTCAATCAACCCAAAATACTCATAAATATCAAAGATTAATATTTTTGGAAGTTGGGGGTGTTTTTTTTTTTAGATTTGGCTATCTTAGGAGGATATCTGTTTGTGCAGGTAACTATTACTGTGCAGAATTATTAGGCAACATAGTAATAACCAAATATATTCCCATCTCACTTGTTTATTTTCACCAGACAAACTAATATAACTGCACAAAATATAGAAAAAAACATTTCTCACATGCAAAAACAAAACACAAAAAAAATTAGTGACCAATATAGCCACCTTTCTTTATGATGACACTCAACAGCCTTCCATCCATAGATTCTGTCAGTTGCTTGATTGGTTTACGATTAACATTGCGTGCAGCTCTCTGCCCTTTACTGATCCAGCCTCTGGCCCATCCATTTGGCCCATCAAGAGTCATTCTCATTTCATCAGTCCATAAAACCTTTGAAAAATCAGTCTTAAGATATTTCTTGGCCCAGTCTTGACATTGTATCTCATGTTTCTTGTGGTAGTTTTTCAGCTCTCCTTACCTTGGCCATGTCCCTGAGTATAGCACACCTTGTGCTTTTTGATACTCCAGTAACGTTGCAGCTCTGAAATATGGCAAAACTGGTGGCAAATGGCATCTTGGCAGCTTCACGCTTGATTTTCCTCAATTCATGGCCAGTTATTTTGCGCTTTTTTGCCCAACACGCTTCTTGCGACCCTGTTGGCTATTTGCCATGAAACGCTTGATTATTCAGTGATCACGTTCAAAGTTTGGCAATTTCAAGACTGCTACATTCCTCTGCAAGACATCTCACAATTTTGGACTTTTCAGAGCCCGTCAAATCTCTCTTCTGACCCATTTTGCCTAAGGAAAGGCATTTGCCTAATAATTAAGCACACCTTATATAGGGTGTTGATGTCATTACACCACACCCCTCCTCATTACAGAGATGCACATGACCTGATTTACTTAATTGGTATTTGGCTCTTAAAGCTATACGGCTTGGAGTAGGACAACATGTATAAAAAGTATCATGTGATCAAAATACTAATTTGCCTAATAATTATCCAAACAGTGTATTGGGTCACAATAGCAGCAAGGCTGGAGGTCTGGGCCCAACATGTTAAGGTTGAGTATTTAGGAAGTGGTGCACAACTGTCAGGAGCAGGTTCTAAGCTCAGAGAGACCTGCTCAAGTAATGCGCCACACAGCAAAGAGACTCTAACAAGAGTCTTAACTGTTCCAAAAAGTAGGCAAAGCCACCACTAAAGTGGCAACAATTGCTACAGAGTTGAAGTATTGTAATGTGAAAAAAAAACAGAAAAAGCCATGGCATATACAAGAGCACACCTGAGTGATAACTACAAAAGTTATTTTATTCAACACATATGCAGACAATTTTAAAACCATTTAAAATTCACAAACAAGAATAGGGGGTCCAACATTTTGGTAGATAATACAATATTGTCTCTAAGAAGGGGACAATTATAAAGTTCAAAGAATCAATATACAAAGGTCAGACTCTCTTGTATATTATACTGAAGACCAATTATATAAGTATTCCAAATATACCCGGTTATGAGTCATAAGGTGATTAGATATCACTGGGGAACACAATTTTTTAGGAGTTAGGTCTGACAACTGTTCTTAATTAATTTTTGGATGCTGAATCCAGAAATTATCTCAGTTTTTCTCTATCACGTCAAGTTTTTGAACTATAGGATTTTTGTCTTCTCAAAAATATGTAAACTACTGTACCTAAAAAGTGTTTTGTTTTTTTTAAATAGTACAAATATGAACAAAAAATGAAATATATAAGAAATAGGCATGACAAATATGTTTCTTAACACTATCATGTGTTTTACAAAGGATATATATCGAATTGTAATCAGATAACAAGTCTTATTACAGATATCAGTGCAATTGTGCTTCTCTGGCAGGTAAGTTGTGGAGGAAAAACTTGACGTGCTAGAAAAAAACTGACTACATTTTTGGAATCAGCATGCCAATTTTAGTATGAATCAGCTCAAAAACCTAACTCAACAGGAATTTTTTTTCAAATTGTTCCCCAGTGTAATAGGTGAATCCCATATTGCCCATAAGGATAAGCACTGGGGATACCCAATGATGATTTAATAAAGAACCATTTCAAACTGATTACCAAGGTGAAATACAATAATCATATAGAATGGTAGTCTTTACAATCACATCACCACCCTCTACTCTATGGTTTAGGGTAACCAGATAATATGCCTAGTGCTTAGGTCCCCACTGAGCAGGTAGAATTATAGTATAATACAATATGGTCCCAAACATAAAGGAAAAAACCTTTCCTAAATACAATAACAGGGAGATTACAGTACAATTGTTAAACATAGATTGCAGTATACATGAGAGCCTATAGAGGTCATGACCTAGTTTTAAAGTATAGTCTGGCTATTATGGCCAACAACCAATAGTCACAATTGTGAGTAGCCCTATGCCCAAACAACTGCATATACCTGTAAAGGTATATGGCATATATTAAACCACACAGGCTTGATTACTGGTGAGCATGTGTTTACTTGTAGTGATCAGTGTTAATACTGATATATACTTATGTCATAAGATCACCCCAGTGTATTGTAACACTTAACCCACCTAGTGTGGTAAACCATAAATGGTGTTTAGAAAAGCTATGGGTTGTACAGGTTTAAGAAAAAAAGATCATTGGTATATAGCTTCATAGTCACCCATGCAGCTAGATTGTCCCCAAATAAGTGGTAGAAGGACCCCCTCACAAGGCCCAACGCGTATCGCTGCCCAGCTGGCAGCTTCATCAGGGGTGTCTGCTTGTGTACCTGGTTGCAGTATAAATGAGCGATGCAACTCTCGTTACCGCGCTCAGCTGGCAGTGGGCGTTAACAGGAAACGCATCACGCTCACGTGACCGCCTTGCCTAGCAGCTAGTATAGCGATATGGAAACAGGAAGCGCATCACAATCATGTGACGTGCTACCATATCAACAGTTTAAATACACTTCCCACATCTCAGGGAAGCTTGTATGATGCCCGAAAATGGATAGAATGCTGGGGGCACAGGAAATTAGAACAAAGTAAAAGAAACACATGTATTAGATAGGCTGAAGTATTTAACCAGAATCATCCCATAGAGCTTATAGTGAGAATGCTTGTAGGTATATCCCACCTTCTTAATTCATCATATAATAGTTAGCCCCCACAGAGGACTGGTGCAGGAGTGCAAATTGCACCACATACACTGTGTTCCAAATTATTATGCAAACAATATTTCCTCATATTTTCACTAAATTACCTATATGAATTGCAGTCAGTGTTATTTTCCAGTCATCTACTATTCTAGTATGATTGGAATTTTTTGAAAAAACTGCCTATGAAAACAGTATATTTTTAAAAATAATAAACACTCAAAATGCATGTTCCAAATTATTATGCACAGCAGTTTTCAACCTTTTTTATTTTTATTTTGAACAAAAAAATGGTCAATTGTGAAATTATAAGCATTATCAGCTTATTACAAAATGAAATCAAACAGTTTTCAAGTCAAAACTTTATTCTAGGTGACGTTACATTTGCACATAGGACCCCTTGTTCGAAAGAAGCCTCTGAACTCTCTCATCCATTGAATTTGACAGTCTTTGGATGGTTTGTGCTTCAATTGTTTTGCATGGGACAGAATACCCTCCCAGAGCTGTTGCTTAGATGTGAACTGCCTCCCGCCATCATAGACACTCCTTTTGATGATGCTCCAGAGGTTCTCAATGGGGTTGAGGTCAGGGGAAGATGGTGGCCACACCATAAGTTTGTCCTCTTTCATGCCCATAGCAGCCAGAGATGCAGATGTGTTATTTACTGCATGAGACGGTGCATTATCATGCATGAAAATTATCTTGCTGCGGAAAGCACGGTTCTTCCTCTTGAACCAGGCAGGAAGTGCTGTTTTAGAAACTCTGCATAGATTATGGAGTTCATCTTTACCCCTTCAGGGATCCTAAAGGGGCCAACAATCTCTCTCCCCATGATTCTGTGGCACCCCAAGGGTTAATATGCCACAGAAACAACACAGGTTTAATCCCCACACAACACTACACTAGAAAGTGGGAGGAGCTTAGCTGGCACCTGCACTAGTGGGAGGAGCTAAATTTGTTTACCACAAAACAAGTGACAGTTAGTCAGTCTGCAGTTGGAGTCTAGTCTGGAGCAGGAGCAGAGCCAAGTAGAAGTGGAGGTCCTGAGAGGTCTGAGGAAAGGAGACAGATTAACAGAGGAACATACCCGGGATAAAGAGTTACCCCAAAAGCTTGATCCCGGGGAGGCGCTTAAGACGGATACCGGATCCGAGGCTGTGCCTGAGACAGACAGGACAGTAAACACCGGCATAGTGAAGGTCCACCATCTTCACCACACCATAGCAAAGCAACACGAAGGAGTCAGTGACACAGAGGACTCAAGTTGCCCAGCATATTGGTACCCGTGAGCAGAGACAGGGCCAGCAGTATAGCTACAAGCAGCAGCAGGGCCACACACAGCGTTTAAGTAGGAAGCCAAGGACCCGGTCAGGGTGAGAGCAACCTGGTACAGACTCCGTGGACAATACTGTGTAATACCATCTGACAGTAAAGACTTGAAGAACAACAGAAACCGTGAGTGTGTGTGTCATCCTTATGCTGAAGCCTCACTTGCCCTCATAGACTGCCATTGCCTCTACTCTTATCATCTCTACTGCTACCCCTACTCTCCTGCAGCATCAATAACATCCTCACTGACTTTAACTACCTCTACCACTGCCCCGGGGAACCCAGTTCTGCCCACAGGAATTATTCCATCCAAGCTGCTAACCCATCATCCCCGGAGGTTCTGCAGCAGCAACGGCCCCATTACTGGCCACATATAGTGGGTGGCGTCACGAGTGACAAATCCCCTGTAAATAACCCCCCATTTTATTGTGCGGGCCCGGGACACGGTCCGGACCAGGACCGCCGTGACATCCCCCAGCAGTACACCGGTCCGGCACCGAGTACCCCGTCCCAGTGGGCTCCACAACCTGACGTCACGAACAGGATAAATCGGTTGTGGAGCCCCTCGGGACAGGGCACTCGGTGCCGGACCGGGGTGCTGCTGGGGGATGTCACGGCGGTCCTGGTCCGGACCGTGTCCCGGGCCCGCACAATAAAATGGGGGGTTATTTACAGGGGATTTGTCACTCGTGACGCCACCCACTATATGCGGCCAGTAATGGGGCCGCCGCTGCTGCAGAACCTCCGGGGATGATGGGTTAGCAGCTTGGATGGAATAGTTCCTGTGGGCAGAACTGGGTTCCCCGGGGCAGTGGTAGAGGTAGTTAAAGTTAGTGAGGATGTTATTGATGCTGCAGGAGAGTAGAGGTAGCAGTAGAGATGATAAGAGTAGAGGCAATGGCAGTCTATGAGGGCAAGTGAGGCTTCAGCATAAGGATGACACACACACTCACGGTTTCTGTTGTTCTTCAAGTCTTTACTGGCAGATGGTATTACACAGTATTGTCCACGGAGTCTGTACCAGGTTGCTCTCACCCTGACCGGGTCCTTGGCTTCCTACTTAAACGCTGTGTGTGGCCCTGCTGCTTGTAGCTATACTGCTGGCCCTGTCTCTGCTCACGGGTACCAATATGCTGGGCAACTTGAGTCCTCTGTGTCACTGACTCCTTCGTGTTGCTTTGCTATGGTGTGGTGAAGATGGTGGACCTTCACTATGCCGGTGTTTACTGTCCTGTCTGTCTCAGGCACAGCCTCGGATCCGGTATCCGTCTTAAGCGCCTCCCCGGGATCAAGCTTTTGGGGTAACTCTTTATCCCGGGTATGTTCCTCTGTTAATCTGTCTCCTTTCCTCAGACCTCTCAGGACCTCCACTTCTACTTGGCTCTGCTCCTGCTCCAGACTAGACTCCAACTGCAGACTGACTAACTGTCACTCTTGTTTTGTGGTAAACAACTTTAGCTCCTCCCACTAGTGCAGGTGCCAGCTAAGCTCCTCCCACTTTCTAGTGTAGTGTTGTGTGGGGATTAAACCTGTGTTGTTTCTGTGGCATATTAACCCTTGGGGTGCCACAATTCCAGCCCAAAACATTACTCCACCTCCTCTTTGTTGGCACCTTAGCCGTGTTTTCATGGGGTGTCCATCAACCAGCCATCCTCCACTCCATCCATCTGGACCATCAAGCATTGCACGGCACTCAAAGCTGAACAAAACAGTTTGGAAGTCAGACTTCATGTATCATTTGGCCCACTGGAGCCGTTTCTGCTTGTGTGCAGTGGATAGAGATGGTTGATAGGATGGCTTACGCACAGCTGCAAACCTCTGAAGGACCCTGCATCTTGTTGTTCGAGGGACGTTGGAGGCACCAGCAGCTTCAAAAACTTGTCTGCTGCTATGATAAGGCATTTTTACAGCTGCTGTTTTAACCTGACGCAATTGCCTGTTGGAAAGAGTTCTCAGTTTTTCCTTATCAGCACGCACACGTGTGTGCTGGGAATCAGCTACATACTTCTTGATTGTGCGATGATCACGATGAAGTGTCTTGGCAATGTTGATTGTAGTCATGCCTTGACCTAAATACTCCACAATTTGTTGCTTCTCAGTAGCCGACACATCCTTTTTCTTTCCCATTTTGGTAAAAAATGTAGGCTGCTTAATAATGTGGAACAGCCTTCTTAAGTAGTCTTGCCTTTATTTGGACACACCTGCCAAACTAATTTGCATAGGTATCTGCAATTGCTTTCAGTGATATAAAGAGCCCTGACACACATCACCATCAATGAGTTTACATGACAAACAAAAAAATTCTAACCTTATCACTCCTAAACTCTTTTTGCATAATAATTTGGAACACAGTGTAATTGCACCCAGTGAATATACAGCTGGTGACAAGGGGTTCTCCTATTAATCAGCGGTGGTCAAAAAAACATCACTATGTAAGAAAAATACAAAAAAGTACAGAAAATACAAAAAATACAAAAAAGGTCTAGGCACATAAATAATGGCACCAGATGTAATAGGGATTGCTCAATACAGAACGAATTAGGCTACTTTCACATTACGATTTTTAGGGAGCCGATGCTGTCCGATATAAATCGGACAGCATCGGCTCCCTTCTGATGCCTGGAATCGGGTGCCAAATAGGCACCCGATTCCGGCATAAAATCGGTGCCTCCGGGGTGTAAAAGAAAAAAAAAAAACCTTATGCTCACCTCCCCCCGAGCCCCCGCCGTCTTCCGCCATCTTCTTGGAGGCTCCCGGTGGCTCTCGCAGGCTGCCGGTGTCAGCAGAGCGCTTCCTCTGCTGTACACAGGACCTGCGGTGATGTCACAGTCACGTGACCGCGGGTTCACCATGGTAACCCGCGGTCACATGACTGTGACATCATCGCAGGTCCTATAAGGCAGAGGAAGCCCTCTGCTGACACCGGCAGCCTGCGAGAGCCACCGGGAGCCTCCAAGAAGATGGCGGAAGACGGCGGGGGCTCGTGGAGAGGTGAGAATAACTTTTTTTTTTTTTTTTTTTTTAACCCTTGTGCTCCTAGTTAGGAGCAGTTTTACTGTACTGAGCATGCTCAGTACAGTAAAACGGGGTCCGAGGAGACATAGATGTTTCCTCGGACCCTTCTCCATAGGGCCCCATGTTATAGGTATCGGGTCGGATCGGATGTGCACTAAATGCCATCCGATCTGGTCCGATCCGAATCTGTCAGATTTTATTTTCGGTGCAAAAATCGGAGCAAGCTCCGATTTTTGCACCGATAATAAAATCGGACAGAATCGGATCGGACCAAATCGGATGGCATTTAGTGCACATCCGATTCGGTCCGATGCCCATAGGGATGCATGGGGGCCAAATTCGGATCCGATGCTGTCCGATTTTGATCTGACAGCATCGGAAATCCGAAAATCGTTATGTGAAAGCAGCCTTACACTGTAGAAAAGGTGATATAGAACCATAAGGCTTCAGCAGTATAGTGAATCAATAGAACAGTAAATATGGGAAGTGCACTAAATAGTTGCGCATCATTCCCGTTATTAGAAGTACTTGACGCAGATATGTCCCTATGCGACATATTATACATTTTGAGATATATATTGTATTATAATATAGTCGCATGATCATCTAAAGAGGTAGAAATAAGAAGCCGCAAGCTAGTCAAAATATGTTTACTGTATTTTTTTAACTTGTTAATGAAGCATTTTATTACATCAAGTCCCTAGGCACTGTGTAAATTATATAAAAAGTAAATAACACGTGCCCACTTATCTATTTTTTCTTTTTGTATTAACCTATACTTATCCCCGTTACATCAAATACCATCTGTAACCACCATGATGAATCACAATGATCAAAATCTAAAGGAGGGGGGAACCCACATAGTAAAGCAGTAAAAAGGAGGCTTTAAGCCCTTGGCTTTCTTCCTATCATAGGGAGATATGATGAATAGTATATACCGTATATACTCGTGTATAAGCCGACCCGTGTATAAGCCGACCCCCCTACTTTTGCCCCAAAAATCTGGAAAAACCTATTGACCCGTGTATAAGCCGAGGGTGGACCCCAGCACAGGTACACAGCCCCCAGCAGTGTGGTATACAGGCCCCCCCCAGTGGTATACAAGCCTCCCCAGTGGTAGTATATAGCAGCCCCAGTGGTAGTATACAGCAGCCCCAGTGGTAGTATACAGCAGCCCCAGTGGTAGTATACAGCAGCCCCAGTGGTAGTATACAGCAGCCCCAGTGGTAGTATATAGCAGCCCCAGTGGTAGTATACAGCAGCCCCAGTGGTAGTATACAGCAGCCCCAGTGGTAGTATACAGCAGCCCCAGTGGTAGTATACAGCAGCCCCAGTGGTATACAGCAGGCCCCCAGGGGTACATATAGCAGCCCCCAGGAGGTACCCAGCAGCCCCCTGGGGGTACCCAGCAGCCCCCAGGGGGTACACAGCAGCCCCCTGGGGGTACCCAGCAGCCCCCAGGGGGTACACAGCAGCCCCCAGGGGGTACACAGCAGCCCCCAGGGGGTACACAGCAGCCCCCTGGGGTCCCCAGCAGCCCCCAGGGGGTACACAGCAGCCCCCTGGGGGTACACAGCAGCCCCCAGGGGGTACACAGCAGCCCCCTGGGGGTCCCCAGCAGCCCCCAGGGGGTACACAGCAGCCCCCAGTGGGTACACAGCAGCCCCCAGGGGGTACACAGCGGCCCCCTGGGGGTCCCCAGCGGCCCCCTGGAAGTACACAGCGGCCCCCAGGGGGTCCCCAGCAGCCCCCTGGGGGTCCCCAGCAGCCCCCAAATGCTGGCACTCGCCCCCCCTTGCAAGGGCCCCCCCCCCGCTTCTCTTACCATTCCGGACTTCTGATCCGCGCCACTCCTCGGCGCTCCTCGCTGCTCCGTCCGTCCGTCTTCTACATCCGGGATCCCCGGCCGCGCGATGACGTCATATGCCTGCGACGGCCGGAGATCCCGGATGTAGCAGACGGACGGAGCAGCGAGGAGCACCGAGGAGCGGCGCGGATCAGAAGTCCGGAATGGTAATATAACCATCGGGGGGGGGGGGGGGGCCCTTACAAGGGGGGGCGAGTGCCAGCATTTGGGGGCTATATGCACTGCTTCCCCCTGCCGCTGATTGACAGGGGGAAGCAGTGCATATTTAATGAGCGGCCCCACGTGACGGGGCCGCTCATACAGCAGCCCCCCCCGCCTCCTGCAGCCTCCACAGCCCCGGACACAGCCCCCCCGTATTGACTCGTGTATAAGCCGAGGGGGAGACTTTTCAGCCCAAATTTTGGGCTGAAAAACTCGGCTTATACACGAGTATATACGGTATATACCCCTGGTGTGACAAAGATGAGATGTGGGAAGTGTATTTACACTGTTGCTATGGTAGCACGTCACATGATTGTGACACGCTTCCTGTTTCGATATTGCTATACTAGCTGCTAGGCAACGTAGTCACGTGATCGTGACGCGTTTCCTGTTAACGCCCACCGCCAGCTGAGCGCAGTAACGAGAGCCGCATCGCTCATTTATATTGCTCACCGAAAAATGATAATGTAATCCTACAATTTACTTATATGTATATCAGAGGAATTACTACTAAAATGTAACCTTTATTAATATGTTTAAAATTGGAAACTATAGTTCCGACCAACAGTTGTGCAACTGATTTTCCTGAAGGGGAGAAAGGGGGGGCCCACTGACGCTATCCTCTCCCTACCTCACCCTACCTGGCAATGGAATTTTATACACGTAAAAAAACCCTATGTGGTGTCCCCGTTCCTCGGCGGCTGGCCCTACTACCCCTAGATGATGTCTAAAGGTGCAGGCCCATTGGTACAATCACACTAAATACCCTTCCAGCAACGTCTGATGTTATATGTATACACTGGAGGGTACCACAAAAAAGGCTGTCCCCAGAGTTAAGGGTCTATCCCTATAGCTCGGTGGCTTGAAAAACTGCCATCCTTAGGACATGTGTAAAACAGGTGTTGTTAGAGAAAAACCTTCTCTCGTCTTTAGGGTGTGGAGGTGTCACGAAGTGCTGTCAACCAATACTGCATGCTCCTATACCAATATAAATATATTAGCACTAAAACCGAACAGTTGTTAGGTGCAAATACACGTAAAAACAGTACTTTTCTCACCTCCACCCAAATTCTCTTCACACTACATCCAATACACCATGTCACATTGGGGATATTAGAGTCAACCCTGAGTAAATGACCAATAATATACCAAGTCCGCAGGGGTCACCCGCAGGCAGGGCTACTGGTGCCCCACAAGATTAGATAAGGGTGTCACTTAGCTTGTCCTGATGTTTTCACTCTTTGTCTTCACTCAAAACGTTTCCCCCACCGTGGATGTAATGGTGGGTTCCTCAGGAGTGGTAGTCCATGGCACAGGGCATCTGTCCATACCCTGAGGCACCTAGGGCAAGGGTCTGGTGCTCCCCCTCTTCCCCTAGGTTATGATATATGGCGGTCGCATGGGTGACTATGAAGCTATACACCGATGATCTTTTTGTCTTAAACCTGTACAACTCATAGCATTTCTAAACAGCATTTATGGTTTACCACACTAGGTGGGTTAAGTGTTACGGTTAATCTTATTTTATTAAGTTTTGAATGGCATAACAAGGATATACATATATTCAGTTACAATACACTCGGGTGATCTTATGACATAAGTATATATCAGTATTAACACTGATCACCACAAGTAAACACATGCTCACCAGTAATCAAGCCTGTGTGGTTTAATATATGTCATATACCTTTATTATTATTATTATTATTATTTATTTATATAGCGCCATTGGTTCCATGGCGCTTTACATAAGAAGTGGGGGTAACAAGGACAGGTACAGTACATATGAGCAGTCAATGCTTGCTGATACACGACGGGAGAGGATCCTGTCCACGAGGGCTCACAGTCTATAGAGGTATATGCAGTTGTTTGGGCATAGGGCTACTCACAATTGTGACTATTGGTTGTTGGCCATAATAGCCAGACTATACTTTAAAACTAGGTCATGACCTCTATAGGCTCTCATGTATACTGCAATCTATGTATAACAATTGTACTGTAATCTCCCTGTTATTGTATTTAGGAAAGGTTTTTTCCTTTATGTTTGGGACCATATTGTATTGTACTATAATTCTACCTGCTCAGTGGGGACCTAAGCACTAAGCATTAGAGATGAGCGAGTACTAAATTACTCGGGTGCTCGAGGCTCAGGCCGAGCATCCGAAGATACTCGTGTACTCGGCCCGAGCGCCGAGCCCAATGTTATCCTATGGGAGACCCGAGTATTTTTCTGACATGGCCCCCAACAGCATGGAAAAACCCTAAAAATGTCACAAAAGTATCAGAACAGTACTGAAATGATATGGGAACAGCATGGGGAAGACCCCTGGAAGCATTTCAGACCCCAAGGTCACTGATGTCAACAATGTTGTCAGACTATTACGCCACTTTTACGGACTGTCAAGAAAACGTTCCAAAATGAAACCAAAACAGATTTTCATGGAAAAAATATTAAGGGCTCATACCCACTTGTGAGACAGAGTTGGTGTATGTTAGTTTTTTTGGATTATATGAAAGATTTTTTTTTTTTTAAATTGTGCGGCACTCCCATGCCCCTGGGAAGAGACGTAAATGAAGGCCTCTATAAATAATGTGCCCATTATAAGGAAGTGGGTCTTTTGTAGTATTGCCCTAGGCAGGGCAGCCAAAAATTGTGTGGCACTGTGATGCCCCTGGATAGAGACATGCATGAGGGCCTCTATAAATAATGTGCCGATTGTAAGGAAGTGTGTGTTTTGTAGCATTGCCCTAGACAGGGAAGCCAAAAATTGGGAGGCACTTCAATGCCCCTGGATAGAGACGTGCATGAGGGCCTCTTTAACTAATGTGCCCATTTTAAGCAAGTGTGTCTGTTGTTGTATTTCCCTAGGCAGGGAAGCCAAAGGTTGGGAGGCACCAATATGCCCCTGGATAGAGGCGTGCATGAGGGCCTTTTTAAATAATGTGCCCATTTTAAGCAGGTGGGTCTTTTGTAGTATTGCCCTAGGCAGGGAAGCCAAAGGTTGGGAGGCACCAAGATGAAACTGGATAGAGGCGTGCATGAGGGCCTTTTTAAATAATGTGCCCATTTTAAGCAAGTGTCTGTTGTAGTATTGCCCTAGGCAGGGAACCAAAAATTGTGTTGCACTTCTTAAATGCCCCTGGATAGAGACGTGCATGAGAGCCTTTTTAAATAATGTGCCCATTTTAAGCAGGTGGGTCTTTTGTAGGATTGCCCTAGGAAGGGCTGCCAAAAATTGGGAGGCACCAATATGCCACTGGGAAGAAACATGGAGGAGAGCCTCTAAAAATTGTTCCCATTACAAAGGAGCGGGTCTCCTGTACTTGTAATGCCCGTTCTACAAGCATGGACTAAAACATTTACATGAAACTAATGCCTAACTTTTAAACGGTTAGGGTCATAATCATCATAAATATGATGTAAAAAAATTATGGTTTTGTGGCATCATGAACCACAGTCACGCTGATCATATGATGGTGGTGGATGAGGAGAAGGAGGAGCAGTACAGCAAGTAGCCAAAGACATGAAGTGTGTACCGATGTGTGGGTGTGCGGAGGTGCATGGGAATCTATCGGCACAAAATTTAAATTCCGCCTCCACTTGATGCCATATTCTCTCCCCGTCAACCTCCTCCTGCCACTTCTCAAATTGGATGGCGGTGGTAACCCACCCCTTGCTGCTCCACACCTTCATGAAGGTGATCTTCTCCCTGACAAATATAGTGTGCAGTCTTTTGCAAAGATGGTCACGCAGCAGGGTGGACCGGTTGATGTGGCACCAATGCCCATTACCTTCTTCCACTACAAAGACAAACACCTTATCCAGCAAAAATGATACCACCTTGCCTTGGATACACTGGTCATAGACATCATTGGCCTTAGGCTCATGCAACCAGTCCTGGGCCAAGTTATCTGCAAAATGAATCTCCTCAATAAAGGAAACAGGAGTTGGATGGAGTGGTTCATGCCATGTTGGATAGTTGCTTAGAAGGGTTAGGGGTCCCCAGATGGCATTGTCCCAGTTGAAGGCCTCTGGCGGGGGTGATTCACATGGATGGGAAACTGGTTTTTCACCTCTTGTACGTCGGGCTCTTGGTATTGGTGATTCAGGAGCTGTGTCACTAGTTGCAGGTTGAATACAGCCAGGCATGCTGCAAGGTCCTCTGCAGTGTGACATGTGATGTTCCCGGATGGCATGGGGAAAAGGTATCCTCCAGAGTGTGAGCTCTGGTCCTCCCCTGGCATCGAAGTCCAGCACTGCATGTGCACCTCGCTACAGATGAGGCCCAATGTGGGTAACGCGGAGAAGCTCCAGGTCACATACATATATGTTGTGGTCCTCTAGTAGATGCCACTCCAGGTCTGGTTCTGATACACCCTCTGCCTCTGAGGTGGTGAATGAAGATGACCTCTTCCTCTACATAAAGCATCTCTTGCATGTGATCCATCACCATACATGTAATGTGAGCACATGATAGCAGGTGAATCGCTGAGTAGCACAGAGTACCTTTTTTGGCCTGCAGTAATACGGCACTCAGATTCTGAACTACATGTGACTGACATCTGTTTGGTTTTCAAAGCCTCTTCCACTGCCAGGACTTAGTAAGACACAAGAATTCACTAGTAGAGATGAGCCACCACCCCGATGTTCGAATTCGATTAGATTCGTCGAATTTGATGTTTGTTCGTCGAATGTTCGTCGAACAACGTCGAACCCCATTGAAAACAATGACAGGCAAACACAAACACATACAAACACATAGAAAACACCTTCTAAGGTGTCCAAAAGGTGGCAAACTACTCAAAACACACAACAAACACATGGAAAAGTGACAATTGCATATAAAAATGCGAAAAGAAAAGAGATGGACGAGTAAAAGGAGGAGACACAGATATAGGCATGTCATGCCCCTCTAAAATCCGTTTTTAATGCAGTATTTGTAAGCCATCATGCAGACGATGAGTATTTGGAGAGTTTTACTTCAGTATCTGTAAGGCCATGTTCAGATGAGGAATACTTGGTGAGTTTTACTTCACTATCTGTAAGGCTACGTTCAGACGAGGAGTACTTGGTGAGTTTTACTTCAGTATCTGTAAGGTCTTGTTCAGACAAGGACTACTTGGTGAGTTTTACTTCACTATCAGTAAGGCTACGTTCAGACGAGGAGAACTTGGTGAGTTTTACTTCAGTATCTATAAGGCCATGCTCAGACAAGGAGTACTTGGTGAGTTTTACTTCAATATCTGTAAGGCCATATTCAGACAAGGACTACTTGGTTAGTTTTACTTCAGTATCTATAAGGCCATGCTCAGACAAGGAGTACTTGGTGAGTTTTACTTCAATATCTGTAAGGCCATATTCAGACAAGGACTACTTGGTGAGTTTTACTTCACTATCTGTAAGGCTACGTTCAGACGAGGAGAACTTGGTGAGTTTTACTTCAGTATCAGTAAGGCCATGCTCAGACGAGGAGAACTTGGTGAGTTTTACTTCAGTATCTGTAAGGCCATGCTCAGACGAGGAGAACTTGGTGAGTTTTACTTCAGTATCTGTAAGGCCATGCTCAGATGAGGAGAACTTGGTGAGTTTTACTTCAGTATCTGCAAGGCTTGTGCACACGCTGAGCAATGTGTCTCATTTAGGGGACTACAACAAGAGTCTCCATTTTTTTCCAAAAAATTGGGCACAGACACCACTTCAGTGGCATCAATTGCCCCGCAGTTGCAAGCTTAAAATGGTTGGTGAGGTGAATTTCATGCAGCACATTCCAAAATCCACAAGCCTTTAGTCTCCCCATGTTATCTGTAAGATCTGTAAGATTTGTAACCAAAATCTAAGTAGAGGCCAAAAAATCAATACTTTGGGTAGTTCATGCATGAACCGTCACATGGATATGAAGCAAAAGCCGCAGTGGGAAGCTCACTGTGCTACAATGCAGCCTAGCAGGCTGGGCCAACCACCGACTGGCCCATCAAGTGCATCCGCTGCCTCTTCATCCTCTGTGACTGTGGGGACAGCAGTCACATATGCTTTTGGACGCAAACCTTCCACCTTTACCCGCAACAGCCAGTATGATTAGAAGGTCGTCAGTTCTTTTGGAAGTGGAAACACCTGCTGGTGTTGAGCGCTGTCAGACATCAAGAGCACCACCTCTGGATGAAAGCAACATAATATGTCCACATGCACCTTCCTCACAGACCAACAGTTTACCGGGGACACCCTACTCAACTGTGTCTGAGCACAGCAGCCAACCCTCGGTCCCTCAGATGTGGAAAAGTAATAGACCATTTCCTCCTAGCCATGACAAAGCTAATAGGTTGAATTTCACCATCTGCAAGCTGTTGGCTACAGAAATGCTCCCTCTCCACTTGTTGTACACAGAGGATTTTTGAGACCTTCTGTCCGTCGCAGTGCCCCAGTACCAGATGCACAGTCGCCACTACTTCTCAAGAAAGCTGTGCCTGCGCTACACCGGCATGTCGCACACAAAATCACCGCTTCCTTAAGAAACTCTGTGTGTGACAGGGTGCTTTTCACCACAGACACTTGGACCAGTAAGCATGGACAGAGGCGTTAAATGGTGGTGACTGTGCACTGGGTAACTATGAAGACAGCAGGAGAATGGGCTGCTGGCCAAGTCTTGCCATCCCCACGAGTTGTGCATCAATCCTCTGTATGTATAAGTTCCTCCACTCCTTCTGCCTCCTCAACCTCGTCTCTGTCCTCCTCCTGCACCCAAAGCCTGTCTGGTAATGCCACCCGCGTTCTAACTGCGCACAAGGAATCCTGCACACCTCCTTACTATGATGGCAGCAGGGCTCAACGACATCAGGCGGTTTTTACCTTGAAATGTCTGGGAAATATGAGTCACACAGCTGAGGATTTGTGGTCAGCTGTGGAGACCGAGTTTCATAAATTCTTCTTTCCACTGAACCTGCAGCCAGGGAAGGCCGTGTGCACCAATGCTGCAATGCTGGGTGCAGCCCTCCGCCGGGGCAATGTGACACACGTGTCTTGCATAGCTCACATCTCAATCCTGATTGTCCATCCAATTTTTACACACTATCCGGGCCTAGATGGTCTTAAGCAGAGGGCACGGTCGCTGTGTGCTCACTTCCGCCGTTCGCATCCCGCAGCTCAATGCCTTGCATCTCTACAGAAGTTGTTCGGTCTGCCAGTTCACTGGCTGAAATGCGATGTGCCGACACGATGGAATTCGACTCTACACATGTTGCAGCAACTGTGGCAGCACCGACGAGCCCTGGTGTAATAAGTCATAACGTATAATCTGGACCTACGAGATCCAGAGATGGGGCAAATCACACAGTTGGAGTGGTCTGAAATGAATGACCTATGCACCATTCTGTACAGCATTGAAATGTTGACATAGATGTTTAGTGATGATTATGCCATTATCAGCATGACTATTCCTGTCATTTACATGCTAGAGCTCACTTTAAACAGTATTCAGAGTCAGGTGGTGGCACTAGAGGAGGGGGAGGAAGTACAGGAGGAGTCGTATGCGGAGGGGCTCACAAGATCTCCAAGGTGCAGTTCACAGTTTATGAATGAGGGTCTACATTATGCTTACTCAGACCCTTCTTTATCTGGGCCTGGATCTGACTCCAAAAGCTTCTGGGCATCAGTGCAGATAATTTCCTCGTCTTGACTCACAAAAGCTTTTGAGCAGACCTCTGATTCCCAGGCTATAGTATGAGAGAAGTGTGATGCATACTCAACCATCTGTCTTACCCCATACTCAGATGGGTGGCTGGAGACTTGGGAGCTGTGCGGAAGCAAATGGGATTGGGGTGACACCTCTGAGGAATGGTGTATTTGGGATGTAGAAGTTGAGGTGGAGGAGAGCCCACTTGCTGAATCGCTTGCTATCCATTCAAGCGCCTGCTCTTTTTGTGCCTCATCGAGAATTGGTATCGATCGTCGTCTGAGTCGTGTCCGTATAAAAGGGATTATATCAGAATCTCCACGGAAAGAAGTAGACATCTTACTTTGGCTGTAAGATTGCCTTTCTTCAGTAGATGTTAATGTAGATTAAGCATCTACCCCACGGACACAAACTTTTTTTCCCTTTCTACCAAGCCTACTCCCATTCCCACCAGCAGCAGGCCTTTTGCCACTCATTTTGTATGGGACAACATTTGCAACTGTACAGTTGTTGGACAACAAAAAGCTGGATGTAAATCAAGCAGAGGTGACTGAATGAACGCTGCTACTTGACCCAAAGTGAGACCTGGGCAAGGTGCAGTTAAAAATTAGAAGTAAGTGACTACACAGTCAGTGTAGTTGTTTGTATTAGAAGTGGCCTACACTACTTCTTTTTTAGTGGCACTGCTACTTGACCCAAAGTGAGACCTGGGCAAGGTGCAGGTAAAAATTAGCACCAACTACACAGGCGGTGTAGCTTCTTTCACAAGTGGGCTACACCACTGTGTAAGTGACACTGCTACAGTACTAGCCCAAACATATTGCCTGGACTAGCTGCAGCCAATAAATGCCTACTAAGGCAGGCAGGTGGTGTAGCTTTCTTCACAGCAGTGCTACACTACCTGCCCTAAAGGACTCCCAGAGCTAGATTTGGCCAGATGCTGTGAAAAACGCTTGCACAGCACTGGCACACTTCTGCCTGGCAAAAACTAATAGGGACTGCTCTAACCTAGCCCTAAAAGGGCTGAAATTAAAACTAGTCCCTGCTTCTATGAAGTACACTTGAAAAAGGCCTGCTAGACTACTAGTTCCTAGTCCCTAATCACTACTCCTATGAAGCAGCCCTCAAAAGGGCTGATACTCCTAAAATTCGCACCCACCCTCCAGTCCCTACTCCCTAAACCTATCTATCTACCTCACTAGCTGAATCAGAACACAATTGCTTGATTTCGCTCTATATCGCCCACAGCAGCAGCAGTGCCATC
This sequence comes from Allobates femoralis, assembly GCA_033576535.1. Taxonomy (NCBI): domain Eukaryota; kingdom Metazoa; phylum Chordata; class Amphibia; order Anura; family Aromobatidae; genus Allobates; species Allobates femoralis. The sequence continues at coordinate 420,588,013 of JARQOC010000001.1, forward strand.
TGACACAGAGCTACAGCAATGAGCAAATGGTGGCGATGGAGAAAATGGCTGGGTCTTATAGTGCTAGGACATGTGACTTACACAGCCAATGATGCCTGACTTTGCTTGTGTGCAAAAAATGCACTTTGCTGTGTGTATGTGTGATTGGATGACAGCCTGCACCGCCCCACTGTATCTGCAGTTTGGAGAAAAAAAATGGAGATCGCTATCATTTCTGCAGCACTGGTACAACCCCCCCCTCCTGCACACTATACCCATAAACTGGACATTCACAGTCAGTAACATGGTTAGGGTTAGGGTTAAGCGAACTGCCGAATTTCAAGTTAATTGTTCTAATTCGACGAATGCCTCGAACACCACCCAAAACAGCTCGAATTTGAGATTGGCGAACAAATCGAATCGAACACCGCTCATCTCTATTCACTAGTAGATCTTACTGTTTGTAAACCTTTTTGCCTAGCTGCCACCATTAACCTTTCAGGTCACAAATTCACCAATTCATCTGGAATGCTGATGAATAAGGCTAGTGGCAGGCAGTGCACTGCAGCAATACAAAGGCAAGTTAAATATGAATTATATACATATAATAATACAGTTGTTCACTTGCCAAAAATGTGTATAGTAAATGTACGGAATTACATGAAATATCGATTGCATATTTTCAAGAAGTATGGTGTTTCTATGTTCAACAGATCTATAAGAATGTGTTTCCAAGCATATAATGGCCATAGGTTATTTTTTTATGAATCACTATCACATAAGTGTAGAAGAGATGGCCTCACATGTTGCTGGCCCTCTGCAATAATAAGGTTCCTTCTTCATCCAAAAAAAATAATAAATAAAAAAAAAAATAATAATAATAATAATAAAAATAAAAAAATGTAAAAAAATATTCAGCACTTTTTAAACAGATTTTTTAAGAACATTGTAAGCTTCCTGGACTTTACAGCTTTTTATTCCACCGCTGTCTGTTTTATCTGCATTGTTTAGAAAAAAACGGGTGAACCCCACAACATTTTTTTATTCTTTATTTAAATAATGAAAAAAAAAAAACAGTGCTTGGAAGCCTCTATTTGGATAACCAGCTCAGATAAAACTCACAAGCGTACAACTGTCTGCATTACCTGAACTGGTTATTACAATAGCCTGGGGACCTAATGTCTTTTATTTTATTTTCGCTTTACTGATCCTCTCAGTCACAGCAGACAACTGTGTTTCAGAAATGCAAGCAGGCATCTTCTACATACTTCTCCCATTCAGTTTGAACACTTTCCCATGCATTTCTGCCTTTTCACAGCCACCCCAGACCTCTTTGCATTGAGCTTCTTATCTACTATATAATTGCCGTAGGCACTTCCGTGTCGGACCCCGCAAAAGACCGTGGCTTTGTCACTCTGTGATGTCACCACGTGCGAGCAATGGCCGCGAAGCGGCCATTGCGAGTCGCTGGCCGAAAATCGAACCAGAGGCTCGGCCACAAAGTTAGCGATTTACCGCTCATGTAGCGCGAGCAATGGCCGCGAGGCCATTGCGAGTCGCTTACCGCTCATGTAGCGCGAGCAATGGCCGCGAGGCCATTGCGAGTCGCTGCCTGAGCCGCGATTCTGAGCGGACCTGAATGAAAACTGTGTCTTTACAAATGACACAGTTTCCATTCAGGTCCGCTCAAAGGGCTCCTACAGATACATGCCGGATGATGCTGCACGCCATGTTTCTCTCTATGGGAAGAAGCGACCAATCAGCGTCCAGCATCATCTGCCATGTATCTGTAGGAGCCCTTTGAGCGGACCTGAATGGAAACTGTGTCACCGAATATGTCCTCACCCCCCCCCCCAAAATGTCCTCACACCCCCCCAAAATGTCCTCACACCCCCCCCCCAAAATGTCCTCACCCCCCCCAATATGTCCTCACATCCCCCCAAAATGTCCTCACACACCCCCACTATATGTCCTCTCCCCCCCAAACCACCCCAATATGTCCTCACCCCCCCAACACCCCCCAATATGTCCTCACACCCCCCCACTATATGTCCTCTCCCTCCCAAACCCCCCCAATATGTCCTCACACCCCCCACAATATGTCCTCTCCCCCCCAAACCCTCCCAAAATGTCCTCACACCCCCCCCAAAATGTCCTCACACACCCCCCAAAATGTCCTCACACACCCCCAATATATCCTCACACCCCCCCAAAATGTCCTCACACCCCCCCAAAATGTCCTCACACCCCCCCAAAATGTCCTCACACCCCCCAATATGTCCTCACACCCCCCCAATATGTCCTCACACACCCCCAATATGTCCTCACCCCCCCCAATATGTCCTCACACCCCTCCAAAATGTCCTCACACCCCCCCAAAATGTCCTCACACCCCCCAAAAATATGTGCGCACACCCCCAAACCCCCCCAATATGTCCTCACACCCCCCCACAATATGTCCTCTCCCCCCCAAACCCCCCCAATATGTCCTCACACCCCCCCACTATATGTCCTCTCCCCCCCAAACCACCCCAATATGTCCTCACCCCCCCAAACCCCCCCAATATGTCCTCACACCCCCCAAAAATATCCTCACACCCCCCCAAAATATCTTCACCCCCCCAATATGTCCCTCACACCCCCCCAATATGTCCTCACACCCCCCAATATGTCCTCACACCCACCCAAAATGTCCTCACACCCCCCACAATGTCCAAACAGCCCCCCCCACAATGTCCACACAGCCCCCCTCCCCACAATGTCCACACAGCCCCCCCTCCACAATGTCAACACAGCCCCCCCCACAATGTCCAAACAGCCCCCCACAATGTACAAACAGCCCCCCCCACAATGTCCAAACAGCCCCCCCCACAATGTCCACACAGCCCCCCCCCACAATGTCCAAACAGCCTCTCCCCCACAATGTCCACACAGCCCCCCTACAATGTCCAAACAGCCCCCCCCACAATGTCCACACAACCCCCCCTACAATGTCCAAACAGCCCCCCCCCACAATGTCCACACAGCACCCCCCCCACAATGTCCACACAGCACCCCCCACAATGTCCAAACAGCCCCCCCCCCACAATGTCCGCACAGCCCCCCCACAATGTCCGCACAGCCCCAACGCCGTCGATCACTTACCTGTCTTCATGACATCTGATTCGTCAGGTCCAGTCTTCCATCCGGCCCAGGCGTCCTCTTCCTTAAGCCCGGGCCACGAGTCTTCCATCCGGCCCAGGCGTCCTCTTCCTTCAGCCCGGGCCACGAGTCTTCCATCCGGCCCAGGCATCCTCTTCCTCCGGCCTCGGGGGTCTTCTTTCTTCCTTCAGCGAGCTCCAGGTCCTGGGTCTTCGGTCCGCTCCGCTGACTGACGATTAAAGATGGCCGCCACGAGTTTCTGGAAGCCCCGCCCACAGATCCAAAATGCACCAATCACATTCACATACACAGCAACCAATCACATTCAAGGCTCATTCATACATTTTTATCAATGGGAAAAATCAATTCTACTATTTCACTACGGCCAATCACATTCCAGCTTCATTCAGACATCTTTCTCAATGCTAAAAAATTCTCTCACTTACTATCACATTAATATACAATCATACACATCACAATAATTACACTATAAAATAAAAATGCTAATAATAATATAATAATGATATTAATGCTATTAATACTGCTATTAATGCTACTAATAATGCTATTCATGATATTAATAATGTTATTAATGGTATTAATGCTATTAATAATGCTATTAATGCTAATAATAATGCTATTAATGCTAATAATACTGCTAATAATGCTATTAATACTGCTATTAATGCTACCAATAATGCTATTAATGCTATTAATAATGTTATTAATGCTATTATTAATGCTATTAATGCTAATAATAATGCTGTTAATGCTAATAATAATGCTAATAATGCTATTAATACTGCTATTAATGCTACTTCTAATGCTATTAATCATGTATTAATGCTATTATTATGCTATTATGCTACTATTAATGCTAATAATATGCATTAATCTAATGCTAATAATCTATGCATTATTAATCATAGCTAATAATATGCTATACATAAATCATTTGTGCTATATATAGCATTAATGCTTATTATAATCTATTATGTATAATGCTATATATGCTATAATGCTATTATCTATAATAATTCAATTAATGCTATTTAATGCTATTAATGCTAATATATGCTATTAATTTTATTAATGCTATTATTTATGCTATTAATGCTATTAATTAATGCTATTAATGCTATTAATAATGCTATTAATGCTAATAATAATGCTATTAATGCTATAATAATGCTATTAATGCTATTAATTATGCTATTAATGCTATTAATGCTATATTAATGCTATTAATGCTAATATTATTAATGCTATTAATGCTATTAATGCTAATAATTGATTAATATGCTATTAAATGCTATATTATTATGCTTTTATGCTATTATTGCTAGTTAATGCTATAATTTTTAATGCTATTAATGTAATATTATGCTAATTAATAATGCTTAATTTAATGCATATTTATTAATATCTATTAATGCTATAATTATGCTTTAATGCTAATTTTAATGCTATTAATGCTAATAATAATGCTATTAATGCTATTTTATCTATTAATGCTAATAATCTGCTATTAATTATTAAATGCTATTTTAATGCTATTATTATGCTAATATGCTATTAAATGCATATAATTATGCTAATTAATAATGCTATTAATGCTATAATTATGCTATTAATGTATATTATGCTAATAATCTAATAATATGCTAATTTAATGCTATTATTAATGCTATTAAGGCTAATAATCATGCTATTCATGCTATTAATAATGCTATTAATGTTATTAAATGCTAATATAATGCTATTATATTCTATTTATTCATGCTATTAATGCTAATAATAATGCTATTATGCTAATAATAATGCTATTAATGCTAATAATTATGCTATTATATAGCTAATATTAATGCTAATAATGCTAATAATAATCCTATTAATGCTATTATAATGCTATTAATGCTAATTTAATAATGCTATTTATGCTATTCAAAATGCTATTAATGCTAATAATATTGCTATTAATGCTTTTTAATGCTAATAACTAATGCTATTAATGCGATTATTTATGCTATTAATTCTATTATTTAAATGCTATCAATGCTATTAAATAATGCTATTAATGTTATTAATAATGTTTATTAATGCTATTATATGCTAATATTAATGTATTAATAAGCTATTAAGGCTAATAATCATGCTATTAATGCTATTAATAATGCTATTAATGCTATTTTTAATTCTATTAATGCTATTAATAATGTTATTAATGCTAATAATGCTATTACTCCTCATAATAATGCTATTAACGCTATTATTAATGCTATTTATGGTAATAATGCTATTAATACTAATAATAATACTATTATTAGTACTATTATTGCTATTAATAATGCTATTAATGCTAATAAAAATGCTGTTAATGCTAATAATTATGCTATTAATGGTAATAATAATGCTATTAATGCAAATAATATTGCTATTAATGCTATTATTAATGCTATTAATACTAATACTAATGCTATTAATGTTATTTATGCTATTAATGCTATCATTTATGCTATTAATGCTATTATTAATGCTATTAATGCACATACTAATGCTATTAATGCTATTCATAATGCTATTACTCCTATTAATACTGCTCTTAATGCTATTAATACTGCTATTAATGCTATTAATACTGTTATTAATGCTCATAATACTGCTAATAATGCTATTAATACTGCTATTACTGCTAATAATAATGCTATTGCTAATATTATTGCTATTGATGATGCGATTATTATTTAAAAATCTTTAAAAAAACAATAAACATATTCTAGACACCCGATGCATTTGTATCAGGCTAACAGCTATAACTACTATAATCAAATTAATGCACGTTCTAGAATCCCGATGCATTTGCATCGGGCTCACAGGTAGTACATAATAAATACATGAATATTAAAAAGTATTCAGTATGGATAATTCAAACCCAAATAGTTTGGTATTCGCTCATCACTATTTATTAGTAGTCTGTATCAGCTTTTTACGGGATTCTAGTGGTATCTTTAAACATGTCCCATTTATGTTCTGAATCACCAGGACATAATCCCAGTCTACAAGAATACGCCTTTCCTTTAATTTGTTGAAATCAGCTTTCCTAAAGTTCCAGGTTTTTGCAGTTTTCCTTTGAAGTGTTTTATTCAATATTACAATGAAAGTTACCATATTATGGTCACTGCTGTCTAAATGCACCCAGACCTGTAAATCTGGAATTGTATAAAGTGTCTTTGACAACAACGGATCCAGCTAATTATTTCTTCTGGTTGGTTCATCTACTAACTGAGACAGGAAATTGTCTTGAACTGTAGATAGGAACTTGCATCTTTTAGCACGGCCAGCAGATTCTATGCCCCGTTTACGGTAATTTTTGGATAGTTAGAATCCCTCATGAAAAGTACACTATTAAAGGGGTAGTCTGAGACCAGCAACTTATTTTCTAACTACCTATCTAATATATCCCTCTAATATAATCTATTTTCTTGTATACTTCCTTTATTACTTCCCATGGTTCCCTCTCTACACTATCTAACAGCTGTTGTTGTTTTCTTTTTGTATTTCCTCCTTGATGACATCCCATGTGAGTACACCATTGCATGCTGGGATTCTCGCACGGAACATCAGACAGGCTCCAGACACTTCCTCAGCCCCTCCCTGAAACAAAGCATCACTATGATGCTAGTTCCAGGTGTGGGGCTTTTCCAATGTGTACTATGGTCTCCAGCCCCCAGCCCCACCTTCTCCCCTCCCTGCAGAGTGACTTTTCAGCCCCACCTTCTTCCACCCATCCCCCGCTCTTACCCGCTCCCTGCAGTGCTATGTGGTATCTTCCCTGACTGCTGTGTTTCTCCCTATGTGCCATTACGTCAGACCAAAGTGCAGGAGAGCCTAAACAATGCCCACAAGTGAAATCAGTGTGTATCACATTATACCCACTGATTTCACTTGTGGACGGTGCTTGTGCCCTCTGCACAGCCAGCCTGACGATTGCACATAGGGAGAAACATAGCAGTCAGGGAAGATGTCACTTCACACTGCAGGGAGCAGGTCAGAGCTGGGGGGTGGGCGGTAGAAGGTGGGGTCAAGCTGTCACTCTGCGGGGAGGGAAAAAGTTGGGGCTGGAGGCTGGAGACCATAGTAAACATTGGAACAGCCCCATCCCTGTAATCAGCATCACATTGATGCTGGTTCCAGGCAAGGGCTGAGGAAGTGTCTGGGGCTGTCTGATGCTCTGGACATCATCAAGGAGGAAATAGAAGAAAAACAACAGCAGCTGTTAGATAGAGTAGCCCAGGAAAAATAGGTAGTTAATAAAAGAAGAGTATTAGAAAATAGCATAGATTTTTTTTTTTTTTTTTAAACCATTAGAATTTTTATTGTTTAAAACATAACATACATAAACATGCCTTAACCTAGGCAGAGTACAGAAACATTACAAAGATAGAACTGGGGGAAGACAAAGGGAAAGATAAGGGGGGGAAGTAGGGGGGCAAAGGCTAACATATGCAATAAAATGTGAAATTCCATATATATAAAGTATAAAGAACCAGAGTTAAACAAATCCAGAAAATCAAAGGTCACTGCAGAAGATATGGCGGAATATCAGAGGCTAAAGAAGAGGAAGTCCAGGGGTCCCACCATGAGAGGATCCTATTCCTTTTTGACAGGGAGGTAGCTGTAAGAGACTCATAGCAGAAATGTAGGTTCAATTTATTAATCAATTCTGATCTAGAGGGAGCAGTAGGGGCCTTCCAATGAGCAGCTATACAGTGTCTAGCGGCAATTAGCACATTTGAAATAATAGGCAGCAGAGGAAAGGGGAGGTCCACCAATGAGATGCCCAGAAGAGCCATTGGGCTCGTTAGAGTAAAAGGTAAGTGAGTCACCTCAGTTAGAATTGCTTCAACCTGATGCCAAAAAGCATTAATTATAGGACATTCCCACCAAACGTGTGCCAGTGTTCCAGAGGCACCACAGCCCTTCCAACAGGAAGAAGAGGTAGCCAAACGAAGCCTGGCTAATCTCTCTGGCGTCATATACCACTGCAAAAGTACTTTCCTAGCTTGCTCCATGTGGCCCACACATGAGGAGAATTTTGACGGGTGAGATAGTGCAAAGGCCCAATCATCTCCCGAAGCAGTGAAAGAGAGTACAGACTCCCATGAATCCGTACAAGGGAGTTTATGCTGTACCCCATGGAGCAGCAAGGAGTTATACAAAACCGACACTCCATGTGAAATAGGGGTATTGGGTTTAAAATATTTTTGACCGGGAGAATCTGCAATAGTTGGGGGATCCTTAAATATATGTAGGTTACATAGAAGACTGTGAAATTGTATATATGAGAAATAAACCGAGTCCGGGAGAGAGAAACGGGTCTGGAGAACCGAAAAAGGGAGGACCCCAGATGGGGAAATCAGGTCCACAATATACTTTATTCCAGCTTGCTTCCAGGGTAGCACAGAAACACCCTCGATGGCGTCCCTCAAAGCGTCCAGTGAGACATAGCGTACCATGTGTGGAAAAACAACCGGGCAGACAGACGCCCATAGTTTAATAGCAGCAGACATGGTAGATAAAATACTCCCAGGTATGTCAGAATGCAGAAGGGAGGCCTCCAGTAAACGCTTGAGGGAGCCACCTGGGGCAAAATGAGATTCAATCCGTAACCAAGGAATGTTGGAGACCCCATCCCACCATAACTTGAGGGGCTCCAACATAGCCGCTCTGTAGTAAGCTACCAACATAGGAACACCCAATCCACCCCTGGAATAGGGGAGCACCATCTACCTCCTCTTAATTCTATGTGGTTTGTTACTCCAGATGAAGGCGTCTATAATGGATTGAAACATCGAAAGACGTCTCGAGGTGATGTGGAGGGGTAAGCACCTGAATAGGTATATTAGCTTCGGTAATAACATCATCTTGACTACCTGTATGCGTGCCATCCATGAGAGCGCAGACTCAGAGAATTTCACAACATCAGCCTGAAGGTCCGCAGCAAGGGCCTCACAATTAATACGTACCAAGTCAGCCAGGCCTGTCAGTTTAATACCAAGTAAGAGAACCCCACGGGGACCACATGTACTGATAATTAGTTTTAATGTTGATTTGAAGTGACAAGGGGAGGAAAAGGGGGAAGAGAGTTGATTTAGATATATTGAGCTTATAATATGAAACCGCAGAGAAATCACGTAGAAGATCCGAGATGGCACTTAAAGAATGCTGAGGGTCAGAGCAGGTAAAGACCACATCATCTGCATACAGACTAATCTTATATTCAGTAGGGCCAACCCATATCCCCTTAATGTCTGGGGACTGGCGAGCAACAGCAGCAAGAGGTTCCATGATCAATGCAAAAATGAGTGGAGAGAGGGGGCAGCCTTGACGCGTTCCATTAGAAATGGAGAAAGTTCGGGATTGGAAACCAGAAGCCTGAACTGAGGCGCTTGGATTGGAGTACAAGGCCATAATGGCTCGTGCAATAATGCCGCCAAAACCAAATTTGATTAAGGTCCTCTCCAAATACCCCAGTGCACCCGATCAAATGCCTTCTCTGCATCAAGTGAAAGGAATGCACTGGGGAGGTGCCCCCTCTCCACCACATCCAACAGATTTATCAAACGTCTTGTGCCATCCCTCGTCTGCCTACCCAGAACAAATCCCACCTGGTCGGGATGAATGAGAGAGGGCAGCACTGTAAGAAGACGGTTGGCCCACAGTTTGCCATAAATTTTTACATCTGCGTTAAGCAGAGCGATGGGGCGAAAGTTGGAAGGTGTGGTTGGAGGTTTGCCGGGTTTAGGAAGGGTGGCTATCGAGGCTTCCAACCCCTCTCGCCTGATACAGCCAGAGCGAGCCCAGTGGTCAAAAAGACGTAACAGATATGGACCAAGGACAGGAAAAAACTGGGCATAATAAGGAAAAGAAAACCCTTCCGGGCCAGAGCTGAGGATTTTTTAGATTCTTTTATGATTTGGGAAAGTTCAGAGAGTAGAATTGGGGAGTTTAATGAGGAGAGCTACTCAGGAGTAATGCTAGGAAGGGCTGCTCTTTCCAGGAAGGCAGAGATATCATCAGGAGAGGGCTGGGGCACCGAAGAATCATCCCACAGATTGTAAAGATCAGAGTAGTAAGAGGCGAATTCGTTAGCAATTTGGATAGGATTATAGATTTTTGATGAGTCTGGTCTAGTAATAAAGGGAATCCTCGCCTGTAATTCTCCTTTCTTGACACGCCTGGCTAACAGGGCACCCACACGATCCCCCATGGCATAATAATTAGCCCTGGTTTTCCGCAGTGCATTGGCTGTGGAACGAAGCAGTAACTGCCGAACCGCCAAACGAGCTTTATTGAGATCTGAAAGCAAGGCCGCAGAGGGGGCGTGCTTGTGCTGAGATTCCAATCGCGCAATCTCAGACAAAGCGTCCTTTAACGTCTGAGTGTATTTACGTTTCTGGATGGCTGCAATTTTAAGTAAGTGGCCTCGCATAACTGCCTTGTGTGTGAACCACAACACATCCGGCTGAGTCTCTGGTAGATCATTATTACCGAAGAATTCTTTAAGGTAGGAGTCTAAAATGGAAACATTAGACTGGTCAGTCAGCAATTGAGTATTTCGATGCCATCGTGAGGGGGGAGAAATGGCCAACGGATCTTTAAGTGAAACTGTCACTGGAGCATGGTCTGACCATGAAATATTACCTATTGACGCTGCAGTACAGTGAGGGAGGGCCACATCGTCTACCAGGATATAATCGATCCTGCTATAAGATGCGTGTCTAGATGACATATACGTGTAGTCTCTCTCACCGCAGTGAAGATATCGCCAAATATCATGCAGACCATGGAGACGGACAAGGGGACCGGCTTCACCTCTTAAGGTTGAGGGGACTTAACAGTCCAATAATCTTGATATAGCGACATTAAAGTCGCCCCCTATTACTTTATGCCCATGTTGAACGTCCCCAAGGATCTGCAAGACGGATTTTAAACATTTAAGTTGACCAGTGTTGGGTCCATAAACCAAGGCTATCGTAAAGGGGGCACTGTTAATAGTACATAAAATTATCAAATATCTGCCAGAGGGATCCAAGATTGTGTGAGCCAACTGAAAGACCACATCTCTACTAATAAATATCGCAACTTCAGCTTTTTTCGTATCTCCTCCTGCAAAAAAACGGTGAGGGTACATATCAGACTTCATTTTAATATTGTCTTGTTCTACCAAGTGAGTCTCTTGAAGACAGATTATCTGATGACGCATTTTACAGAGTTGACGCCAGACCATAGCTGTCTTGCATGGAGAATTGAGGCCATTAACATTCTGAGAAAGTATAGTAAGGGTATGTGCACACATGCCGGGTTTGTGCCGGTGGGCGGCTGGGCGGACCCGACAGGAAGCTCTGCAGCCGTCCACCGCCTTCCTGGCGGGTATGTGCGGCGGGTGTGGGGCGGGTGCAGGGCGGGTGCACAGCGGGTTAGCGGCGGCGGTGTTGTGGCGGCTGGAAGCTACATGCTTCTGCGCTTGCAGCCGCTGCATAACCGGCCGGTTTATTGAACATGCACATTCGTTGCTAACCCGCTGGGAACCCAGCGGTTTAGCAACCGATGAGCATGTGTAAACCGCCAGTGTGTGCACAGCTTCCATAGGTTTTAATGTTAATCCAAACCCCGGTTTGGATTAACATAAATTTACATAAAACTTATGGGAACCGACCGGCGGTTTACACACTTAAACCGATGCTAACCCGGCATGTGTGCACATACCCTAACACTCATGGTGGTTCATAGAAAACAGCATGTGATATCATAACATAATAATCCTCCAGAACTTTCATTGAAAGAAAGCAAATGACCGCCCGGAACAACTTAAAGGGAATTAAAGGTAAAAGGGGGGGAAGGGATGAACAGACAGGACAAACAAACAGAAAACATAGAAACAATATCCATTCAGACGAGGTCTGAATCTACAGGTGACGAAAAAAAAGGTCACCAAGGGGCTAAAGCTGACAAATCAGCAAATACGTGGAATTACAGTCCACAAGAGCAAAATTAGTAAGCAGAAAGGAGAAAAAAAGGAAAAATTCTATTTCAAAAGAGAAAAGGATCCGACCAGGACCAGCTGAGAGAAAATCCCTTCAGGTGACCTCCCACTCAGTATCAATGTGGTGATCAGCAGCGGTGAGAGTATCCGCCTCAGGCTGTCCAGAGTCCTTTGAGGCAGGGGAGTCTGGAGGGATGAGGCCCCAGCGAGCCAGATTTTTGGTAGCTTGACGGGGAGTAAGGCAAGTTGTAAAAGTACCGTCCTTCTTGACAAGGAGCCTCGTGGGATAGTATCCCCATCGATATTGAATCCCCTTGTCTCTTAAAATGGCAGGCGCAATGCCAGCGTGCCCGGTGAAAGATCTGGAAAAACCTTGATGGAAGCAAACTTCTCTGGTAACTCAGGTGAACCCCGGAGAGCATACAGGAAGTCTTCTTTCAATTCGAAGAAATGGATACGAGCCAGCACATCCCTGGGTACGGAGGTTGCCAGGCTGGGTGGCTTGCGAAGGTGATGGATTCTATCAATTACCAGAAGCTTTTTATCTGTCTGGGGAAGAGCAGCCATTATAAATTCCTGTAAGAAGGCTCTCAGCTCCGGGGCCGAGACCGATTCATCTACCCCTCTTAGTTTGACGTTGCTCCTCCTGGATCTATCTTCTAGATCCAGGGTCTTTGACTTTGTCTTTAGGGCTCGTGTGTCCAATGCTTCATGTGCATCCCAGAGGCTGTTATGTGATGCCACCAACTCTGCCATCTTTCTTTCCAGATGATCTGTGCGCCCCCCCCAGATCCTCCACCTCCGATTTTAGAGATGCCACCATGTTGCGCATGTCCTCCTGCAGGGAGGAGCGCAGTTCTCCCAACAAAGTTTTGAGGAGAGATTGGGTGAGAGGGGCCTCTGTAGCCCCAGCATCAGTGCTGCTCATATCTGCTGAAGAGGGAGCTCGCGTGCGGCGTGTGCAGCCCTAGGGGACTGCGGCGCCATTTTAGCTTCTTGTGCCAGGTGTGGGGGGGGGGACAAAGAAGTCAGGAATCCTCCGGGCCGGGTCGCGAGATCCCGGTTTGCTCTTCCCCATTTGCTCACCAAAAGATAAGGCACCAGAGGAGGGCAGGACTGTAAGAAAGCAGCAGGGGACGTGAGTAGAGCCGTTTATGTATGATCCTGGTCAGCGTCCTATACCATCAGCGGTAGGACATTTCCCCAACTACTTGAGATTTGTAGATTTGCTAATAAAGTATCTTCACTGATTAATTGCCTCTGGAGGGATGGAAGGCATACTTTTATCTGTTAGAAGTTTGAAATCAGTCAGATGTAACGACCTCAGAAGGCCACCAGGAGGTGCATCATTACTGTAAAATGCACCTCTCACTAGTATATCCAGTTGGCCACCAGATGGCCACCAGATGGCAGGTTAGGGCTGCAATAGCAACAAAGTTAGACAATTCTCTGGGTGATCACCAGATCGTGTACTAGACCACAAGATGCCTGCTTAATATAATATAAAATGGATTCCTCCACAGAGTTGGGGTCAGTGTATTAGTAAAGAGGTACACAGGGAGAGAGTCCTTCACTAAAGCAGTAAAGTCCAGGGGTGCTTGAAGATATGGAGCTGCAATAGCATAAATAAATGAGTCCTGAGGCCTCCCAGCAGCTGTATATCGGACGGACCCTGTAGAGATTATGAAGACTTGGGGCGGTGTGTTGCTCAGCAGGAGCCTACTGGAGAGGGGCGCAATGGTGCGTACCGCATGGGTGACTACCGGGAGATCTCATCTTCAGAGTGGTCTCGGAGGTCCCCAATGTTCACAGTGGAGTAGTGATGGTTTCTGTCTTGGGCAGCACAATGTATCTGCAGGTTATCTTCAGCACCTTAGAGTGCTCCTGCCGACCGCACAGGGCTCTGGGCTCCCGCCGGCCGCACAGAGGCCCGGGTCGGCGGTTAATGCTCTATGTTGTGAGAGCAATGTCGGGAGCGGAGGAGCAGATTCCTGGCTCCACAGGTGTCAATCACCGCTCCCTGCCTCGGTGCCCGTCTCTCCTCAGCCCCACAACGTCGGCGAGTTCTCCCGCGGTCACCGGCAGTGGTTATTAGGTGTCTGGTGGGCCACGGGTAGGCAGGGTTTGCGGCTTGGGAGCGGGATATGGCTGTGCTAGGCCTGATGTGGAGGGGGGCTGGAGGCTTGTGTGAGGCCCACCTGGAGAGAGCCGGCAGGAGCTCAAAATGTCTTTTGTCTTGGACTCCTGGTTCTTTGGCGTTGCGAGTAGCTGCCTGTGGGGTGATTGAGGCAGTTTGAGGGCTCCCTGATGCTGGATGGCTTGGATGCTGCAGGTCTTATAAGGAGCTGTGTTAAACACAGCCTCTCTGGTCAGCGGCCATCTTGGATCCCGTCACTCACCAATTTTGTAGCTGTTGTTGTTGTCAGGATCAATGGTGTATTGGCTCAAACTTCTTTAAGTAGTATTTGTCTGGAGGGATATTGTGCAGTAATGTTTATCTGCGTCCCTTCAGCAGCAGAGACCTGGCAACCGGCGGCGTGCGGTGTCTGCCCCACCACACTGAACAGGGATGTAGCGGTTGAGAATGCGGGAACCTCCGAGGGACCCCAATTGGCTGCGTTCGGGTTCCAAGTCTCCCCACAACAGGATCAGCGGCGGTCCGGATCCAGATTCACAGAGATGACCCCTCGGCCAACGGGAGATCGCAGCGGGGACGGAACTCCCCTCCAAGTCGCTTCTTCAGCTGCACTAATGTGGCAGCTGGCGGAATTTGGTGTTTGCCTCACCCCACCGAACAGGGGCACAGCGGCCGAGAGCACGAGAACCTCCAGTGGACCTCAGCCAGCTGTACTTAGGTTTTAAGTCTCCTCACGCTGGGATCAGTGGCGGCCCAGGTCCAGACTCACAGGGATGATCTCCTGACCGACGAGAGTCCGCTGTGAAGTCGGGAATCTTCTCCAAGCCACTTCTTCAGCTGGGGCGATATGGCAACTGGCGGTAGATGTAAAAATGCCTCACTTCAGAACAGGAAGCAGCAGCGATCCGAGGTATGAAGTACCTCAGAAAATAGCATAGATTAGAACAGTGTTTCTCAACGCCAGTCCTCAGGACCCACCAACACGCCGTGTTTTCAGGATTTCCTTAGTATTGCACAGGGGTTGGAATTATCCCCAGTGCAGGTGACTTGGACTGACCCTATAATATTTGCTGCTTTTTCAATTTTTTGCAGTATTTTATCACCTACCTGTTCAGCTATGTTATATTTAGCTGAATGGCAAACTCCAATTACCTGCTTACATTATTGCCATTCTCATGCATATTTATGTATATTGACTCTCATATTGTTGCAGCTCCACCAATATCATTATTCAGCACAGGTCTTATGTTAATTTTAATAAAAAAACATGTATAAGGCTGCGTTCACACGCTGCGTATTTGTCGCGTTTTTTTACGTGCGTTTTTTAAGGGGAAAAACGTGCGTAAAAAAACCCGCGACAGAACAACTTCAATTGCGATTTTTACGTGCGTTTCTTACAGTGCTTTTAATGGGGCCTATGGAAGAAACGCGCGTAAAAAACTGGAAAGAATTGACATGTTCATTCTTTTTACGCACACGTTTTTTGCTCCAAAAACGCTGCGTAAAATTACGCGACGTCTGAATGGCACAAAGTGAATGTCCATTCACTTTGCAGGGAAATGCAGACGCACATGCATTTTTGGAGCAAATACGCGCGTAAAAAAACGCGCCAAATACGCAGCGTGTGAATGCAGCCTTACTCTTACTGACCTCCCTACTTTCCTTGCACATCCATTACCCCTCTAAATTCTCTTTGAACACTGCTATCTGACTCTCTCTGTCTTCTCTATCTTTTCCCTTATTTGAACAGCTACCCTTTCTCCCTTCAGATCCTAGTTAAAAGCTTCTTCATTTATCTTGCCATTGAGGTGCATCCCTTCCCTACTGTAGAGCCTTTAGCCAACAGAGATGTCAGCCCAGGTTACCATAAACCCAAACCCTTCTTTCCTGCACCAATTTCTAAGCCACTTACTTATGACACTTATGGCCCCAGTGGTATTTCTAAAAATACCACTTTGGAAGTCCTGGACTTCAGATTATCCCCTAGTTCTCTGTAAATGATTCTAAGGGCCTACCATCTCCAACTTTGTAATTTGTACCAATGCGTACCATGACCACTGGGTTTTCCCCAGCCCTAAGAAGCAATTTTTCTATTTGATCCATAATATGCTGAACTTGAGCACCCAGCAAACAAGAACGTTTGGCCCTCAAGTTGCAAATGACACATGTCTATATGCCTAATTGTTTTCAAAGAATTTTATTGATTTTTAAAATAACATAACAAGTACATAAATCTTGTAAGAACAATAATAATATCTTTAAACATACAGTTTGTAAAAGCAAAAACATAGTATTAAACTTAATTGTTAACTGGATGGTGATCTTGAACAAATAGGAAATTTGTAAATAAATGAGAAATTATATATAGAATTAATTGACCACTCGCCCTTGAGAAAGCCACGCGAAACACGTGTCGGGGCCTCTGAGACGGAGGCAAGAGTGCACTGGACTCCTTTTATATACACCCATGGGTAAGTTCAGATGGTTTTGCCGGTAGTTCTAACTACTTTTTCAGGTGACAGGTTCACACAGCAAATGCTGCTGGATTGTCTCCCCCCCTTGAGCACCGGCACTTTATCCTCTGCAACCAGGGTGAGGTTACTTATTGTCCATTGCCTCTCTTTGCCTCCCTCTCCCACCTCCCCCCCTCCCACACTGTCCTGCTTTTACTGCATGAATGTATCTGTCTGTACCACTATTCACATAATAAATAATATTTATTGAATTGCTAGTGTGGACAATCAGGTGCTTCTATATGGGTTACAAAAACATCTATGGTCTCTTTCTTTTTCAAATGTCTCTCTGATGTGTGCCCAGCACTATGACTGCTCCCGGCCCTTTATATTTTTATCTCAGAATTAATTATATAGTTGCAACAGATAAGAATAATGGAAATTATTTTATTTTTGACGCAGAGCTTAGAAGGAAGGAAAGGAAGGGGGTGAGGGATATATACAACAGGGAGAGAAGATAGGATCCCGTTCTCTCAAAATTAAGATTGCGTTAAGCCAGGAACATTAACAATAGATGGATAAGTTAAGTATTTGGAGGGAAAGTGATTATTCCAACACCGCCATTTCTTCTCATATCTCTCATAAAGTTTGTTTCTCAAAGCGAACGAAAGTTCATAAGAATTATGGGTGGCGATTTTTTCAAGTAGTACATTAAACTTTGGCGGCTGGGGGTCTCTCCATTCAGTTGCTATAAGATTTTTGGCAGCTAATAAAATGTGAGTAATAAGGGGTCTGAGATCTTTTGGGATGGAGTTTATGCCAAGTAAGAGAAGTACCAGTTCTGGAGTCAAAATAATGTCACTATTTGTGATCTCATTAATTAGCATTTGAATTTCACCCCAGTATGTTCTTAAGTATTCGCAATCCCAGAAAACATGTGAGATGTTTCCTTCTTTGAGACAATCTCGTCAACACAAAGGAGAATTGTCCTCATTAATGTGGTGAAGTCTAACAGGTGTATAGTACTATATGCCTAATTGTATAGTTCCTTATCACCAGTTTTCTGTCTGGCCCTTGCTGCACTCCTATTACCCTCATTCCTACAGCAGCTATTTTCCTGGTTGCCAGGGGCAACGTCCTGCTGTAGTGATCCTAGCTCTGGGCTTCCGTCCTTAGTATAAGTAAAACAGGCATATTTGCTAGGTTGTGTTAAATCAAGAATAGACTCCCTGACACTTTATTCCCATCGTTTCTTCTTACTGTTGCCCAACTATCTACTTCTGGGTCCTGATCTTCTCAAATTCCATATCACTAGCTCCAGTCACAGAATTGTCAGTGGACGCCAAACTCCTTTTCAGGTTTGCAATATTTTTGAATGTTGCAAGCTGCATATTTAGATCCATTACCCAGACTTCTAAATATGTAACTTGCTGACATCAAGCTCAGATATATCCACACTCAAACAGCTGTTCAAGGCATGCATACATATCACAAGATGCACACCTGGTAGCATGGTCTTTGGAACGCACATTAAAAGTGCAGATCGCAAAATCAATGCAAAAATAGATAAGGAAAGGACTGTGCTTTTGTGTTAAACTATGATATTGTGTTTATGCAGAATGTGGCTCAGTGGATAGCCCTGCAGTTTTGCAGAACTGGGGTCTTGGACTAAAATCCCATCACAGACATCTGCAAGGAGTTTGTATGTTCTCCGAGTACTTGGGTTTCCTCCCACACTCCAAAGACATACAGAGAGGGACGAGAAAGTAGATTTAGAGCTCACACATATCTGTTGCTGTAGCGTAGATGGAAGATTGCCAACGGGGAGTGCCGATTACCAGCTGGTGTATTCAGCAGTCATCAATGATAGAAAGGAGATAAATGCATGGCACAATCCTGATTAAAATTATTCTTTATTGGAAAAATTAAATAAAATTAAAAAGGGCAGTAGTTTAAAAGGCAACGCGTTTCAGGTATACAATACCCTTTTTTTAAAGCATACGGTACATATAAATGAAAAACGAGATTTCATACAGATCTACAAACAATATGGGAGGGTCATTGTGATTCAAAAAGACCAATCAATTCATAAGGCAAATCAAAGCAATGATAATGTGCAGGTGTTAATGAACATGTGATACAGCATAGTCAGTACAATTATAAACATATTAAAATATGTTATAGATGTTAGAAATAAAATAATGAAACTTGGATCCAGATGCAGAAATATATACTAAATTAATATCATTACAATCGGTCATAATATAAGAGTTTGTATTTCATATAATTCTATGTTTGCCTATGTACAGTACATATTATAAAATGGAGTTGTCGGGTTTAAAATGATAATTCTGCAAACAAATATCAATCCTCCCAGCTCCTGTACTGTGCGCTGCGAGGATTCGTCATTTTGTAACCAGGGAATGGACTGCAGCCACGTGGTATGCATGTTCCTAGCAAAACCAGACTAATTGGTGTGGCCTCGCTCCATACAAATTTATGAAGTGGGCGTGCCCAACCCGTGGGCATGGCCGTTTAGTGGGCACAGCTTGCTCCATAGAAGAGTGAGACTGCGGCCACTAAATGGGGGCTTCAGCTAGAGTGGCCAGGAACATGCATAACTGCAGTCTGTTCACAATTTAGAAACAGCGAATCCTTGGAGGGCACAGTATAATTCTGCAGTCACACAGAGTGACTGCAGAATTATAATTTTAGAAGGGACAACTCCTTTAACCCCTTCACCCCCCGGCCTATTTTGACCTTAATGACCAGGCCATTTTTGTCAATTCTGACCAGTGTCCCTTTATGAGGTAATATCTCTGGAACGCTTCAACCGATCCTAGCGATTCTGAGATTGTTTTTTCGTGACATATTGGGCTTCATGTTAGTATTAAATTTAGGTTGATAATTTTTGCGATTATTTGTGAAAAAATTAAAAATTTGGCAAAATTTTTGAAAATTTAGCAATTTTCAAATTACCGTATATACTCGTGTATAAGCCGACCCGTGTATAAGCCGACCCCCCTACTTTTGCCCCCAAAACCTGGGAAAACCTATTGACTCGTGTATAAGCCGAGGGTGGACTCCAGCACAGGTATACAGCCCCCAGCAGTGTGGTATACAGCCCCCCCAATGGTAGTATACAGCAGCCTCCCCAGTGGTAGTATACAGCAGCAGCCCCAGTGGTATATACAGCAGCAGCTCCAGTAGTTAGTATACAGCAGCCCCAGAGGTATATACAGCCCCAGTGGTAGTATACAGCATCCCCAGAGGTATATACAGCCCGGTGGTAGTATACAGCATCCCCAGAGGTAGTATACAGCAGCCCCAAAGGTATATACAGCAGCCCCAGTGGTAGTATACAGCAGCCCCAGAGGTAGTATACAGCAGCCCCAGTGGTAGTATACAGCAGCCCCAGTGGTAGTATACAGCAGCCCCAGAGGTAGTATACAGCAGCCTCAGAGGTATATACAGCCCCATTGGTAGTATACAGCAGCCCCAGAGGTATATACAGCCCCAGTGGTAGCATCCAGCAGCCCCAGAGGTATATACAGCCCCAGTGGTAGTATACAGCAGCCCCAGAGGTATATACAGCCCCAGTGGTAGTATACAGCAGCCCCAGAAGTATATACAGCCCCAGTGGTAGTATACAGCAGCCCCAGAGGTATATACAGCAGCCCCAGTGGTAGTATACAGCAGCCTCCCCAGTGGTAGTATACAGCAGCCTCCCCAGTGGTAGTATACAGCAGTCTCCCCCTGTGGTAGTATACAGCAGTCTCCCCCAGTAGTAGTATACAGCAGTCTCCCCCAGTAGTAGTATACAGCAGTCTCCCCCTGTGGTAGTATACAGCAGTCTCCCCCTGTGGTAGTATACAGCAGTCTCCCCCTGTGGTAGTATACAGCAGTCTCCCCCAGTAGTAGTATACAGCAGTCTCCCCCAGTAGTAGTATACAGCAGCCTCCCCTGTGGTAGTATACAGCAGCCTCCCCTGTGGTAGTATACAGCCGCCACAGAGGTATATACAGCAGCCCCAGTAGTAGTATACAGCAGCCTCCCCAGTGGTAGTATACAGCAGCCTCCCCAGTGGTAGTATACAGCAGTCTCCCCCTGTGGTAGTGTACAGCAGCCTCCCCCTGTGGTAGTATACAGCAGCCTCCCCCTGTGGTAGTATACAGCAGCCACAGAGGTATATACAGCAGCCCCTCCCCTGTGGTAGTATACAGCAGCCCCCCCTGTGGGTATACAGCAGTGCCTCCCCATGTGGTATATACTGCAGCCCCTCCCCTGTGGTAGTATACAGCAGTGCCTCCCCCTGTGGTATATACAGCAGCCCCTCCCCTGTGGGTATACAGCAGTCCCCCCTGTGGTATATACAGCAGCCCCTCCCCTGTGGTAGTATACAGCAGTGCCTCCCCCTGTGGTAGTATACAGCAGCCCCCCCGTGTATATATACAGCAGCCCCCCCCCTGTGAGAATACAGCAGCCCCCCCGTGGTAGTATACAGCAGCCCCCCCCGTAGTATATACAGCAGCCCCCGTGGTAGTATACAGCAGCCCCCCTGTGGGTATATAGAGCCCCCCCGTAGTATATACAGCAGCCCCCCCCCTGTGAGAATACAGCAGATCCCCCGTGGTAGTATACAGCAGCCCCCCCGTAGTATATACAGCAGCCCCCGTGGTAGTATACAGCAGCCCCCCTGTGGGTATATAGAGCCCCCCCGTTGCTGCCGCACACCTGTAAAAAGAAGATCTTTCATACTTATCCTCCTGCTGTCACGCGATCATCCTCCGCTCTCCTTCTTGCTTGCACCCGGGCCCCGGCGTCCATCCATATGACCGCGCACAAATAATGACGTCACTATTTGTGCGCGGTCACGTGGATGGACGCCGGGTGCAAGCAAGAAGAGCGGAGGATGATCGCGTGACAGCAGGAGGATAAGTATGAAAGATCTTCTTTTTACAGGTGTGCGGCAGCAACGGGGGGGGGCTCTATATACCCACAGGGGGGCTGCTGTATACTACCACGGGGGGGCTGCTGTATATACTACGGGGCGGCTGCTGTATACTACCACGGGGGATCTGCTGTATTCTCACAGGGGGGGGCTGCTGTATATACTACGGGGGGGCTGCTGTATGCTACCACGGGGGGCTGCTGTATACTACCACAGGGGGGCGGGAGAGCACTGACAGTGCTATGTAATATGCACGGCTCCCCCTGCCGCTGATGGACAGGGGGATGCAGTGCATATTGCATTGCACTAATGAGCGGCCCCACGTGACCGGCCGCTCATTGTACAGCCTCCCCCTGCCTCCTCCATCCCCCGGACACCGGCCCCACACAGTCAGCCGTCACTGACTCGTGTATAAGCCGAGGGGGGCACTTTTCAGCACAATTTCTGTGCTGAAAAACTCGGCTTATACACGAGTATATACGGTATGAATTTTTATTCTGCTAAACCAGAGAGGTATGTGACACAAAATAGTTAATAAATATCATTTCCCACATGTCTACTTTACATCAGCACAATTTTGGAAAAAAAAAAAATTTTTGTTCGGACGTTATAAGGGTTCAAAGTTCATCAACAATTTTTCATTTTTCCAGCAAAATTTACAAAGCCATTTTTTTTAGTGACCACATCACATTTGAAGTCCCTTTGAGGGGCGTACATGACATAAAACACCCAAAAGTGACACCATTCCAAAAACTGCACCCCTCAAGCTACTCAAAACTACCTTCAAGAAGATTATTAACCCTTCAGGTGCTTCACGGGAACTAAAGCAAAGTGGAAGGAAAAAATGGTCATTTTAATTTTTCCAACAAAAATGTTCTTTTAGCCTCAATTCTTTCATTTTCACATGGGGAACAGGATAAAATGGATCCTAAAAATTGTTGGGCAATTTCTCCTGAGTACATCGATATCTCATATGTGGTCATAAACCACTCTTTGGGCGCACGGCAGGGCTCAGAAGGGAGGGAGCGCAATTTGACTTTTGGAGCTAATTTTCCATTCAAAAAGTGAAATGGCGCTCCTTCCCTTCTGAGCCCTGCCGTGCGCCCAAAGAGTGGTTTATGACCACATAAGAGATATTGATGTACTCAGGAGAAATTGCCCAACAATTTTTAGGATTCATTTTATCCTGTTCCCCATGTGAAAATGAAAAAATGTAGGCTAAAAGAAAATTTTTGTAGAAAAAAAAGTACTTTTTCATTTTTACGGATGAATTTGTGAAGCACCTGGGGGTTCAAAATGCTCACCACCCATCTAGATAAATTCTCTGGGGGTCTAGTTTCCAAAATGGGGTCACTTATGGGGGAGCTCCAATGTGTAGGCACACAGGGGCTCTCCAAACGCGACATGGTGTCCGCTAACAATTTGAGCTGATTTTTCAGTCAAATTGTTAGCGGACACCATGTTGCATTTGGAGAGCCCCTGTGTGCCTAAACATTGGAGCTCCCCCACAAGTAACCCCATTTTGGAAACTAGACCCCCCAAGGAACTTATCTAGATGGGTGGTGAGCATTTTGGATACCCCAGTGCTTCACAAATTAATCTGTAAAAATGAAGAAAGAAAATTTTTATGGAAATAAAAGTACTTTTTCATTTTTACGGATGAATTTGTCAAGCACCTGGGGGTTCAAAATGCTCACCACCTATCTAGATAAGTTCCCTGGGGGGTCTAGTTTCCAAAATGGGGTCACTTGTGAGGGAGCTCCAATGTTTAGGCACACAGGGGCTCTCCAAATGCTACATGGTGTCCGCTAACAATTTGACTGAAAAATTAGCTTCAATTGTTAGCGGACACCATGTCGCGTTTGGAGAGCCCCTGTGTGCCTAAACATTAGAGCTCCCCCACAAGTGACCCCATTTTGGAAACTAGACCCCCAAGGAAAGCATCTAGATGCATAGTGAGCACTTTGAACCCCAGGTGCTTCACAAATTGATCCGTAAGAAGGAAAAAGTACATTTGTTTTCACACAAATTTTCTTTTTTCATTATTATGGATCAATTTGTGAAGCACCTGGGGGTTCAAAGTGTTCACTATGCATCTAAATACAGCGACGCCCATTTTTATTTTTTTTCTAGGACTAATTCCAGAAAAAAAATGGCGTAGGGCTCCGCCATATTTTTGGTCCAGCCAGGTACAACTTGGCAGCTACGGACTGCCAGCAACCCCCAGCTGCCTCATTGTACCTGGCTGGCAACCAAAAATAGAGCAAAGCCCATTTTTATTTTTTTTTCTAGGACTAATTCTAGAAAAAAATGGCGTCGGGCTCCGCCATATTTTTGGTCCAGCCAGGTACAACTTGGCAGCTACAGACTGCCACCAACCCCCAGCTGCCTCGTTGTACCTGGCTAGCCACCAAAAATACAGCAAAGCCCCTTTTTCTTCTAGAACTAATTCTAGAAAAAAAAATGACATGGGGCTCCGCCATATTTTTGGTCCAGCCAGGTACAACTAGGCAGCTGGGGGCTGGAATCCGCAGCATGGAGAGGCCCAAGCGTTCTGGGCCCCCCATGCTGCGAATTGCAGCCCGCAGCCGCCCCAGAAAATGGCGCATTCATTGAAGCGCCATTTTCTGGCGCTGTACCCATGCTCTTCCAGTTGCCCTGGTGCCGGTGGCAAACTGGGTAATAAAGGGGTTAATGCCAGCTTTTTATTGTCAGCTGGCACTAAGCCCGAGATTCATAATATAGGGCCAATGTTAGACCCGCCATTAGGAATCTCTGGTAAATAGTCAGAAAATACACACAGAGAAAAATCTTTTTATTTGAAAAAAAAACACAAACAAAATTCGGACTCCATCTTTATTATAAAGATCCGACGTAGTCCACAACGAAGGTCCCACGACGCTCGATCGCCTCTGGTCAATCCAGAGACTGCAGCAAGGGATGAAGTGTCCTCTTCCTACAGTCTCTGGGGTCAGAGTTATGGTGCACTGTATGACAATGACCTGTCATACAGTGCACCATGACTATGATCCCAGAGACTACAACAAGAGGACACCTGATCCCTTGTTGCACCCATCCATCCACCTATGCACCCATCATCCACGCACGCACACGTCTATGCACACACACATCTATGCACGCACACGTCCACACACATGTCCACACACGCACACGTCTACGCACACATCCATCTATGCACACATCCACGCACGCACACGTCTATGCACACACACATCTATGCACGCACACATCCACACACATGTCCACACACGCACACGTCTACGCACGCACACGTCTACGCACACTCACGTCCACGCACGCTCATGTACGCTCACGTCCACGCATGCACCCCCTATCCATTCACCCACCATCAATTCATTCATTCATTCATACATACATACATACATACATAGATACATACACATACATACATACAAACATACACATACATACATACATAGATACATACACATACATACATACATACACACACATACATACATACATAGATACATACACATAGATACATACATACACACATACATAGATACATACACACACATACATACATACATGCATAGATACATACATGCATACATACATATACATACATACATAGACACATACATACATACATACATAGACACATACACATACATACATAGATACATACACATACATACATACACACATACATAGATACATACACACACATACATACATACATACATACATGCATAGATACATACATGCATACATACATACATGCATAGATACATACATGCATACATACATACATACATGCATACATACACATACATACATACATACTTACCTCCCTCGTTCCACCGATGAGCAGGAGGAGGCCGGGAGAGGAGGCGGGGCCACAGACCGGTGGGCCGCGCAGAAAAGGAGGAGCTGCAGCAGCGGCGGCGGCAGGGCGGCCACAGCGGCGGGTGCACCGAAGTGTGCAGCCCGCCGCAGGAGGTGAGGGGGGGGCCAGGCACAGGGCCCGGAGGTGGGGGCAGCCTGGGGGGGAGCACTGGAGCAGGGGACCAGGCAGTGTTGCCGGCGGGCGCACGTGGGTGCAGCCCGCCGGCAGATACATTATAATAGAGGGGGGCGGGCGGGCTGGGGGGAACGGGGGGGCCCCCTGGACAGTCCTGGAGCTGGAGGGGGCTGAGGAGGGGTAGGCACTTGCCGATCCGCCCCTCCAGATCTGATTGGAGAGCTCCAATCAGATCTGGAGGGGTGAATCCCTATGATTTCCTCCGATCGGCAGTTTCACTTTTACACTGCCGATCGGAGGGGGTCCTGGGCATGGGGGGGTTAATCCACCCCCTGTGGGGTCATCTACAGGTTGCCACAGAGCAGCAGCATCTGTGACACCTGAGCGACCCCACTCACAGGAGCTGCAGCAGCTCAAATCTGCCAGGACGTTGTGCAACGTCCTGGGTCGTTAACAGGCAGAAACACAGGACGTTGCACAACGTCCTAGGTCGTTAAGGGGTTAAATATAGAGAAAACAAACTGCTTCTGTTAAATATGACATGTAATGGCAGACTATAGAAAATAGAGAATATAGATAAGTATAATTTTTCAAATTTAAATTTCTGCTGGAAAGTGAGTATTAAATTTAAGGATCCCATACGCTTCTCTTAAGAGGACAGGTTTGTGCCAACTGCCTCCTCTGAGAGGACGATTGTCTTTTTCAATGATATAAAAAGAGAAACCAGACAGATCTGCACTGTGTGAATTCACAAAGTGGCGAACTGCTCCAGAATACATGCCATTGTTAGCATTTATGTTAGCAACTAGAAATAAGCCCAATGCTATTGCATCGGGAGTGCGGTGAAATGAACATTTGTGTATCCTTAGTGGTGCTAACAGGAGCAGTGGATATGTGTCACACCATTTGCGCTTTCCAACATATCTGTTGTATGTCATCCCTCTGCATTTGTGTATTGTATGTGTTGCATGATTTGACCCCTTTCACCCCTGTGCACTGTCTCTTCCTTGTTGTGTGCTATATTTTGGTATGTGGTGTTGTGTTTCTTGAGCTGTGTTCACTATGGGGTGTCTCCTCTGTTTGTTGTGTGTGTGTGTGTTTACACTAACTATATGGTCTCTTGTAATCTGTTATGACTATAATTGGATGTGGTACATTGTTTTGGGCAGTTTGATGTGTGTGTGATTGTCTGTTTCCAAAGTGGAGCAAAAAAACAGAAAGGAAGTGAAAGAATACAATTTATTAACATGTCAAAAATAATGGCAAAGCTTCATACTTTTACATAATAGTAACATAAGGACAATCCATAGAAATGATACTATATTCTATTTTTATGTATTAGATAGATATATGTAACTATGAAATGTGAAAGACATACTGATAGGATATTTAGATTGTGAGCCCAAAGGGGACAGTGTTGCAAATGTATGTAAAGCACTATGGAATTAATAGTGTTATATAAATGAATAAATATTATTATATTATATAAATATATTATTTATGTATATTTGCTTAAACGATGTAAGTATCTATAATGTGTCCTAAATCTATGTGTCTATACATCTATTAATTATGTTTATCATATTAACAAACTAATATATGTATGTGTTTAGTTATGATGTATATATGTACTAAAAATATAGAATTATATAAAATATATAATATCTATCATATATCTATCTATTATATAATTGCCGTAACAGACTTCCGTTGGAGCGGCGCGACTTCCGGTGGCTTTGTTAGCGAGTCCAGGGTGCCTCTCATGGACTCTGTCCGTGGCCGCGACGCGGCCACGGCGACTCGCAAAGCAATGCCCGCAAAGCGGGCATTGCGAGTCGTTGGCACCGCTAACAAAGCCACAGCCAGCAGCGACTCGCATAGGGCTGTAGTGTACACCGCTATGGTATACTACAGTCCCATGCCCATACGCCTGTCGCTTCAGGCCTGACAGGCGTATGGCCATGGGACTGTAGTATACCATAGCGCTGTACACTACAGCCCCATGCTGTAAGCCACCCCCTCAGTGCGCCGCCCCTACCCCTAAGCCCGCCGCCCACACTAAAGCCCCTACCCCCTAAGCCCCGCCGCACCTAAGCCCCGCCGCACCTAAGCCCCGCCGCACCTAAGCCCCGCCGCACCTAAGCCCCTACCCCCTAAGCCACTACCCCCGAAGCTCCGCCGCACCTAAGCCCCTACCCCTAAGCCCCGCCGCACCTAAGCCCCTACCTCATAAGCCCCGCCGCACCTAAGCCCCTACCCTTTAAGCCGCACCTATGCGCCTACCCCCTGCCGCACCTAAGCCACTACCCCGCCGCACCTAAGCCCCTACCCCCTAAGCCACTACCACCTAAGCTCCGCCGCACCTAAGCCCCTACCCCTAAGCCCCGCCGCACCTAAGCCCTTATCTCATAAGCCCCGCCGCACCTAAGCCCCTACCCCCTAAGCCCTGCCGCATACCCCCTAAGCCGCACCTAAGCCCCTACCCCCTGCCGCACCTAAGCCACTACCCCGCCGCACCTAAGCCCCTACCCCCTAAGCCACTACCACCTAAGCTCCGCCGCACCTAAGCCCCTACCCCCTAAGCCCGGCCACACCTAAGCCCCTACCTCATAAGCCCCGCCGCACCTAAGCCCCTACCCCCTAAGCCCCGCCGCATACCCCCTAAGCCGCACCTACCCCTAAGCCACTACCACCTAAGCTCCGCCGCACCTAAGCCCCTACCTCATAAGCCCCGCCGCACCTAAACCCCTACCCCCTAAGCCCCGCTGCATACCCCTAAGCCGCACCTAAGCCCCTACCCCCTAAGCCCCGCCGCCCACACTAAAGCAAGCCCTACCCCCTGCCGCACCTAAGCCACTACCCCGCCGCACCTAAGCCCCTACCCCCTAAGCCACTACCACCTAATGTCCGCCGCACCTAACCCCTACCCCCTAAGCCCCGCCGCACCTAAGCCCCTACCTCATAAGCCCCGCCGCACCTAAGCCCCTGCCCCGCCGCACCTAAACCCCTACCCCCTAAGCCCCGCCACATACCCCCTAAGCCGCACCTAAGCCACTACCCCTAAGCCCCGCCGCATCTAAGCCCCTACTCCCAAAGCCACTACCACCTAAGCTCCGCCGCACCTAAGCCCCTACCCCCTAAGCCCCGCCGCCCACACTAAAGCAAGCCCCTACCCCCCGCCGCACCTAAGCCCCTACCCCTAAGCCACTACCACCTAAGCTCCGCCGCACCTAAGCCCCTACCCCTAAGCCCCGCCGCACCTAAGCCCCTACCTCATAAGCCCCGCCGCACCTAAGCCCCTACCCAATAAGCCCCGCCGCATACCCCTAAGCCGCACCTAAGCCCCTACCCCCTGCCGCACCTAAGCCACTACCCCTAAGCCCCGCCGCACCTAAGCCCCTACCCCCTAAGCCACTACCACCTAAGCTCCGCCGCACCTAAGCCCCTACCCCCTAAGCCCCACCGCATACCCCTAAGCCGCACCTAAGCCCCTACCCCCTGCCGCACCTAAGCCACTACCCCCTAAGCCACTACCACCTAAGCCCCGCCGCACCTAAGCCCCTACCCCCTAAGCCCCGCCGCACCTAAGCCCCTACCCCCTAAGTCTGCCGCACCTAAGCCCCTACCCCCTAAGCGCCGCCGCACCTAAGCCCCTACCCCCTAAGCCCCGCCGCACCCTTCTCTAACGACGCCGTCGATCACTTACATGTCTTCTTATTCATCTGATCGTCCGTCCGATCCACAACTCCTCCGTCCGGCCAGGCGTCTTCTTCGTCCGGCCCCGGGGGTCTTCTCTCTTCTTTCCGCCATCTCTGGCTCTTCCTCCGGCCCCGGGGGTCTTCTGTCTTCTTTCCGCCATCTTCCGCCTCCGACGTCCTCTTCACCTCTCATTCAGAGAGAATGGACGAAAAATCCTCCATTCTATCTGTATGAGATGTGAGGCGCTCTTCTGATTGGTCGCTGTCTACTGCTGTCAGCCAATCAGAAGACCGCCTCACTTCCCATTGACATACATTAGCGGTGTCTCGGCGATTTTAAGGCCGGGCCCTGGTTCTATTTTCCGGACATAAAATCGGCGACACACCGCTAATGTATGTCTATGGGAAGTGAGGGCGAAATCTGATTGGTCGGCGTTAGCAGACAGCGACCAATCAGAATCGCGGCACAAATTTTAAAAATCGCATAGACATACATTAGCGGTGTGTCGGCGATTTTAAGGCCGGGCCCTGGTTCTATTTTCCGGACCAAAAATCGCGGATAGATATCTATTTATCTATCTATCTTTATCTATCTATTTATATCTATCTATTTATCTATCTATCTTTTTATCTATTTATCTATCTATATCTATCTATTTATCTCTCTATCTATCTGTCTATATCTATCTATCTATATCTATTTATCTATCTATCTATCTATCTCTATCTATTTATCTATCTATATCTATTTATCTATTTATCTATCTATCTATATCTATTTCTCTATTTATCTATCTATCTATCTATATATCTATGTATCTTTTTCTATCTATCTATCTATCTATCTATATATCTATCTATCTGTCTATCTATTTATCAATCTATCTCTCTATCTATCTATTTATCTATGTATCTATTTCTATCTATCTATCTATCTATCTTTTTCTATCTATCTATCTATCTATCTATCTATCTATCTATGTATCTATATATTGATGTATGTTTTTTCTATCTATCTATCTATCTATCTATCTATCTATCTATCTATTTCTATCTATTTCTATCTATCTATGTATATCTATCTATCTGTTTATTTATCTATCTATGTATCTATTTATAAATAACAAATAAGGCTGCAGCACACAACTTTGGAAAAATTACAGCCTTTAATGGCTTCTTAAGGCATTAGGTTAGCGACGTTTCGGTCCTCAGACCTTCCTCTGGCAGTCACTACAAGCAAATGCTGAGGGTTCTTATACATCCTCCTATGTCAACCTTTTTTCTCATTTTATGTATCTATTTATCTATATATCTATCTATCAATGTATATCTATCTATTTGTTTATCTATCTATATCTATCCATCTATCTATGTATACCTATCTATCTGTTTATCTATCTATCTATGTATCTCTTTATCTTTCTATATCTATCTATCCATCTATCTATCTATCTATATCTATCTATCTTTCTATCTATGTATTTCTATCTATCTGTTTATCTACTATGCAGAAAGTAGGAGCAGCAAGGTATGCTGGATGCCTTGGGTGCAGCGCGACCTTCACAGCCCTCAATGTGTCTCCATATACCAAACAAATGTCGCAGCACTCCTTTAGCGATGCATATAGATGTGTTTATTCCAGCTTGCTAGGGTACAATGGCAACGTTTCGGGCCCACACGCCCTTAGTCCTGCAATCACTGGCCATCTCTACTTCCTTTTTATGCATCCATTTACAGTTCATCAATCAATTCATACATATAATAGATTACAATTTTCTTATTCTAATACACCAGAATCCCTGTGCTTTTCTATACATATGCTCCTATGTCTACCTGTGCTTCAATAACCATGATATATACCATTACAAAAACCTTTGTAAATTGGAAGCCTTTCAGTCATTTAATCATATTCATTAATCATGCTGTTACATCGATAGCTGATTACATACTGTTTTACTTATTGTCCTCCTGTATGGCGCTGCCGGGAGTCCTCCTCCATACTGCCTCCATGGGTCTTACACCTCGTGCACCCGGCGTCCCGGAAGCGGCGATTCCGCCCATAGCTCTGTGGGTAATCGCATACCGCGCATGCGCCGGCTCATTTTCCTATCTTTCAATACAGCAGATCGTTCCCGTTCATCCGCGCCATTTTGACTACTGGCGCTTTTGCCCTTACTTCTCCTGCGAGCTAGACAATGGGCCTGCTTTCATATTACCCCACATATTGGGACGCTGGTGTGTATTTAAAAAAGTGCTAGTGCTTGTTAAAAGTGCTGGTGCTTCATATTGCTAATTCATATATAAAGTGTTATCTGTGCTCAATTCTATTTAATAATAAACGCTAATGTGCTTTTCAATTTTATCACGGGGCCACTATCTTGGAATCGCATCTTTTTTCTCATTCCAATGAGGATTCCATCCTAACAACCTTTATTGGCTCCCAGATCTCTAAGATGCCTCAGGTGTTTATTTTTTTGGTTTTATATCCCAGGAACCTGTGGGCCTACTTATTATCATTTTAAAGTGCTCAAGTGCTTACTATTATAATATTAATTTTGCACCGACCTTCCGTTGGTATGCAATATACTGCCCTACCCTTTATGTGCATTCATGGCTAGCGCTTGTTATTATTATGGAATCCATCCATTACTTTACTATCCAGGCCCAACCACGCACC
>JARQOC010000001.1:420625103-420701977 GCA_033576535.1 Allobates femoralis
GAAGCCTATCAATGACATTCAAAGAATGGTTTTGTGCCATTGTGAACTCATCAAGTATAAAATGTGTAGTATTTTTTTAACTTGTTGGCAGCATTAGTGTCAGTTTTAATCCTGGAAACTGACGTTTCATTGATTGGGATTCGAATGCCATACAGAGAGTGCATACTTCGTTCTCCTGGTAGTAAGTTTGCAGCTATTCCTGTAGTGGCGGCAGGTGAGACCACATGTCCTTTTCCTCTGACATAATGTATAAGTAGATGGTATAAGTATGTTTAACCACTGCCACCAGGACCATCAATAAAGAAACACTTAGGTGTCGACATGTTGTCTTGTAGAGCATCCTCAATGGCATTTAAAGCTAACATTTGCTCAGGATTAAGAGGTTTTTTCATCTCAGTAGCTGTAGCTGATTCATAATCTTTATCATACTTTTTTGAGGCTGGCGTATGTTTATTGCAGGGCGTGGTAAATTAAAATCCAAATAAGACTTTCCATGTATAATTAGCACATCTTGAACATCCTTCATAGCATAGCTTTCACAGTTGATGCACTCTTCAGTGTTGTTGTGGTATGGGTGACAGTAGTCTTGTTTAAAATGTAGTAGTATTTTTTAACTTGTTGGCAGCATTAGTGTCAGTTTTAATCCTGGAAACTGACCTTTCATTGATTGGGATTCGAATGCCATACAGAGAGTGCATACTTCGTTCTCCTGGTAGTAAGTTTGCAGCTATTCCTGTAGTGGCGGCAGGTGAGACCACATGTCCTTTTCCTCTGACATAATGTATAAGTAGATGGTATAAGTATGTTTAACCACTGCCACCAGGACCATCAATAAAGAAACACTTAGGTGTCGACATGTTGTCTTGTAGAGCATCCTCAATGGCATTTAAAGCTAACATTTGCTCAGGATTAAGAGGTTTTTTCATCTCAGTAGCTGTAGCTGATTCATAATCTTTATCATACTTTTTTGAGGCTGGCGTATGTTTATTGCAGGGCGCGGTAAATTAAAATCCAAATAAGACTTTCCATGTATAATTAGCACATCTTGAACATCCTTCATAGCATAGCTTTCACAGTTGATGCACTCTTCAGTGTTGTTGTGGTATGGGTGACAGTAGTCTTGTTTAAAATGTTGTTTAAATTCCTTCCACAATTCTATTGGATTTGTAGGTGTTCCAAAAATACAGATCTAAGCAAACCTCTCCTGAAGTTGTGTAGGCATATTCATAACAGTGGCCTCCAGTATAGTATTTCTTCAGACACTATTATCTATTAATAAGCCAAGTGCTAAGGCAGCATCTCGAAAGGTTTCATGTGTAATACCATGGACAGATTTATAGTCCTGGAAATGTGTTGCTCCTTTTACATGTAATAACAACAAACGTAAATAATAGCGTTCTTGGTCTTTCACACTGTGTACATTTTTCCTATTACAGTGTGGCCTCTTTCTATGTTCCCATATGCCATGCTTCCAAATGTAGTGTTCTGGAATCTCTCTTTAATATTGATGTGCATTAGGATCGATTAGTGTTGAATTTTGAAGTAGTTTTTGTTGTATGTTATTAATGGGCTTATCTTGATGAAAATATAGTGCTTGAGAGTTAGGTAGATGTCATGCAAGGCGAATAATTGCATGAGATTGTCTATGCATTAGAAAAGCAAAGATTCTCCACGCAGCTTCGGGAGCACTGACAAATTGATTTGTTTCATCATGTTGAAGTTGTGTGCGAGCTATTTCAATATTAGCCTTGTCATGTCATTTATGTACATATTTAAACAAATTCTTGACACTTTGGATGCTAGCACAAATTTCCACATTAATATGGAAGTTGTATTTTTTTTTAGCAAATATGGGTTATATGGGACAACCCATGAATTATCAATTGTTTTAGAATTATGCTGATATGCAGTGCCAATGTTTCTATGGTAAATTGTATAGCCATCAATTTCTTTACAGTATTGTTGTTGAAATTCTTTTGGAAATCCTTTGGTGCAGTGTCCATGATCCATACATGGACAGTTAGGATTAGCTTCACCACAGGGACCGTGAATCATGTTTGTCAGAACAATGTTGTGCAGCTGAGGGTATGTTGTCCTGTCAGAAATTGCAGCCCACACAATATTATCTATCTCTTCTTCAGTTCTGATTTTCAAATTTTTGTCAAGTATGATTAAAATATGTGCATGTGGCAGGCCACGCTTTTGAAACTCAATTACATGCACAAAAGTGTCCAAATAATCCATTATTTATGTCAGATAACAGGGATTCAAGTTTAATTTTAAAGACCCGTGCAACCAAGTCTGGGCGATGTTCCGTTCCACGCATTGCCACTGTTGTAAATTGTCAGTAATTTCCCTCCACTTTGGGTTACAGGTCATGGTGACAAAGAGATCGATATTTGGTATCGATAGCCATAGCATTCTGATACCGCTGCTGCATATTTTGTGCACTGCCATTAAAGGATGATGGTAAAATGAAAGGTTTTCCAATGGGGATGCCCTTTTCAATAGATTTATAGAGTAAATGTTCTTGTAGCAAGCAATAATCTTCTACTTTTAGATCTTTTTGATGCATATGAATGTAATATAATATATTAGCTTCGATTTTGACATATGCATCAACCAAATATTGTTGTGTTAATTTACCTCCATTTAGTAGTGGATTCAAATCCTTTCTTACAGATAAAACATAGCTGTAAAACTGTAGTTGCGTAATCCTTTGTGTACTATCTCCATGGTGTTTTAGAGCATCATGCCAGCCTTGTTGTCCATTAGGGTAAAGGATAGGATACATTAGACCATCTAAATTACTATGCAGAATACTGATTCTTTGTGTTTTTGGAGCCAGAGGGTTGTGTGGATCCGGTTTTAAATGAATTAAGATGTCTCTATGAAAGGGAGGCTCACCATCATCATTCTGAAAGACCATTGCCACTTCACTCACAGTTGGTTTATTGTATCATCTGGGATCTTGAGTACGATCATGACAGTTCCATTTTGTAAAGCTTTGATTGTCTCTTGTTCTTCCACATCATGTAGCATTCTATAGGCAGCAGTGAAAGGATTTTGTGTTTGGATTAGCTCAGCAATAATGGTCATTTAAAGAAGGATGACATTTTTCATATTCTTTACATTGCAGTCGTTGTTCATTAGTATCTGTGGTCTCTAGGATGTAAAGTTGTGCAAATTTAGGTGGTTCTTCATCAGCTGGATGCAGTGTGCCTGTGCGATGATAGATCTGTCCATGAATGTGAAAACATTATGGGCTATATCCAGGAGGTGGTGAACCACTCCCATGGGCGCAAAAGCAAAAGAACTGTTGATAGAGCGAATATTGTCCATAGAATTTTTGCTGTATTCATGTTCTGCTGTCATCAGCATAGTCAACACATGGGGATACTGTATTATTGGTAAATGTACTTTACCCTTCTGACAGCACTGGGTAAACATTTTATCCAGAGACGTCTCATTTGAAAAATGCAAAGCTTGGCAATTTTCACATACATGGGTCATGTCACCACAGGAGTGTTCTTTAATAGTGTTTTCATCCTAGGTAAAATATTGTTATTGCAGTAGTAGCGGAGTAGTCAACGAGTCAATGGATCTTGTTTGTCGCCAAATATTGATTAGTCGTTTGTTTTGCAGTTGCAGTACTGTGATCGTTTCTGTTAGAGCGTCTGGCTGCACAGAGTATGGTGCTATATTGTGTAACACTGGCATAGTTATGGCTAGTGGAGATAGTTGCCGAGAGGTTATTCACTTTACAGTGGTAGAATCTGTGGTTTGGGGGTCAGATTGTGATGTATTATCTTGTGATAGTGGTACAAATGTAGAGAGAAAATGAGTATTTTTGCTACATTTTCTTTTGCCAAATAGGCAATCTATTAGCCTTAGAGTGAGGCGACTCCTGAGCGAGACGTTTATGTTGACATGCAGAGGTTGTGTATATACGATGGCGTTTTTGTTGAGGAGTCTCATTAGCACGGTGTTGTTGTTGACATAGTGCCTGGGCCTTTTTTATTTCATCTTAATTTTTGTATTTTGTATGAGAAGCCATGTTTGGTAGTTGGAGCAGTGTGATGGGTTGTGTTTCAGCTTCTGGCTGCACAGAGTATTGTTCAGGACTGTGTGACCGGGGCATTGATGTGG
This sequence comes from Allobates femoralis, assembly GCA_033576535.1. Classification (NCBI taxonomy): domain Eukaryota; kingdom Metazoa; phylum Chordata; class Amphibia; order Anura; family Aromobatidae; genus Allobates; species Allobates femoralis. Next base: position 420,629,253 of record JARQOC010000001.1, read on the forward strand.
CTAGTGGAGATAGTTGCCAAGAGGTCATACACCTTGAAGTAGTAGAATCTGTGGTATGCTTTTCAGATTGTGAAGCATCACCTTGTGATTGTGGTAGAAATATTGGAATGGAATGCGTATTGTGTGAGCGGTTTTGTTTGGAAATTGCCAATCTAATAGCTTTAGAGTGAGGAGACTCCTTAGCCAGACGTCTACGTCTACATGCATTGTTCTTGTCCAGATGATGGCGTTTTTGTTGAGGAGTCTCATTAGCGAGGCGTTGTTGTTGACGTAGAACCCGAGCCTTATTTTTTCCAGTTCATTTTTGTATATTTTTGGAGGAGCCATGTTGACAGTGGTGCGGAAATGCAGGAGCACTGATATGCAGAGACTATACAGGTGCCATAGAGATAGCTGCTAAATAGTAGAGTCCTCTCTGCACAAAGTACTGTGTACCTTAGAGAGTATACAGGTGCTGTAGAAATAGCTGTTTAATAGCAGATAACAGGCTTCGGCCTTAGGATGTTTTCATTCATGTTGTGAGTTTTGCCAGAAGAAAGTTCTAATTATTGGATACTGGTGCCAGCTTCTACTATTTCCTTTGTTTAATAGCAGAGTCGTCTCTCCAGAAAGTAATGTGTACCTTAGAGAGTATACGGGTGCTGTAGAAATAGCTGTTTAATATTAGAGTCCTCTCTCCAGAAAGTACTGTGTACCTCAGAGTATACATGTATACAGTTGCCTGAAACTTCTTCACTGAGAAGTTAATAGAAAGTCTGAAGTGACGTCGCCGTTATTGTTTTAACGGGTACGTCACCGATTCAAAATCGGTGCCAAAGCTGAACAGCGCCATCAGTGGCGACCAATGAGCGCTGTTCGCGCTTCATTTAAAATCAGCGTTGCTGATTGGTCGCCGTGATCAGCGCTCGCGGCTCCCGCCTTTGTGGGAGATTTGAATCCCGCTCCGCTCACCGGCGGCGACCAATCAACGGTCTTCTCACATCACTACGGCTTTGGTGGGGGATATGAATCCCGGCCACCATATCGGAATACCCATAACTTGGGTGTTCCAATATGGCGGTCGGGGCACTTCTGCTGCGAACAGTCGGGAGATGACCGGCTGGCTCTGGTCATCTCCCGTCTGCGAGCAGGAGACCCCCATGCGGCGGGTGATGCTAGCGCCGCTGATCGCCCAACCGTGGCTGTGGCGTTTGTGTCATAGACTTCTGTCGCAGGTGTTGCTATTCCACAATGGTGCCGCAGTGAATTGTGGAAAAGCGACATAAGCGCCGAAAGTCTGTGATACATATTATTCGTGACTATATGTTAGATATGCTCCGCAATTAATTTTTCAGCCATGAGTGTAGTACAGCCTGTTTTTGAACATACTGTACTGTCAATAGCATAAATTACATGCTATTCACAAATGTCTTGTTTGTCATTTATATGTATGCTTTAAAAAAGGGTATTGACTGAAACAAGTTGCCTTTTAATATACTGCATTTTTTAATTAATTTTCTATAAAGAAGAATTTTAACTAGATGGATTGTGCCGTGAACATTTACCTCTTTCCTAGGGGTGGACTGGCCCAGGTGGCAGGGGGGCAAGTGCCCCCCAGGCTGCTGGTTTTGCCCTAATTTAGGACGGCCCCTTTAATGACATGGGCCGTCCGGTCTTGCTTTGCGGCCGCAGATGCCGCAATGACACAGCGAGACTGCGCGCAGGGCGCGGTGAGTGCCAGAAACCCTATACCTGTCTCCTTATGTTCAGCACCTACGGCCACGTCTGACAGCTAAACTCCCCCCCCTTCCTCACCCGGTCGGATCTTATAGCACCCCCCAACCACCCCACCCCCCTCCCCCACCCGTCCTCAGGGCTGGAAGAATCAGACTGCCACCCGGGACATGGTCCACCAGCCAGCCCCTGCTCTTTTCTATCATTGATGCTGATAAGGACCTTGGATTGTGAGCCCCAGTGGGGACAATGTTTCTATATACAAAATGCTGCAGAACTAATGGTGCTGTATACAGTTGTATTCAAAATAAAGCAGTATGTTCAAAAACATAAGATAAGCCTAAAATCTTTATAGTAGTTTTTATTTCCATACATTGGGAACATTGCACATTGTTTTCTAAATAAAAAAAAAAGAAGAAAAATGTATATACATTTTAACTTTACACTTTTTTATACAATTTTTTTTTAATTAACAAAAATAATTAACATTGGGCTTCACCTCTACGTTGCATAGAATAAACAAACTTCTGGCACCTGTCAACTGTTATTCCAGCCCAGGATACTTTGACTATATCCCAAATTTTAGTTGCATTTGTTGGTTTTGCCTCAGAAATTTTATTTTTGATGTCACCTCACAATTATTCTATCAGACTTAGGGGATTGGGCTGGCCAACTATAACCTCAATTTTCTTGGACTGGAATAGAGAATATGCTCATTTACTAGTGTGTTTAGGGTCGTTGCCTTGTTGAAATACCCATGTCAAGGGCATTTCCTCTTCAGCATGAGGAAAATAACCTCTTCAAGTATTTTGATATATGCAAACTGGTCCATGGTTCCTGGTATGCGTTAAATAGGCCCGGCGGCGGCGACATAGTAAGAGAAACATGCCCATATTATGATGCTTGCACCACCATGCCTCACTTTCTTCAGAGTGAACTGTGGCTTCAGAGTTTGGGGGTCTGCAAACTGTCTGTGACCCTTGGACCCAAAGAGAAGAGTTTTACTTTCATTAGTCCATAAACTGTTTCTCCATTTCTCTTTAGGCCAGTTGATGAATTCTTTGACAGATTGTATTGGTACATGTCTTTTTTTTTTACAGTGGGACTTTGCAGCGACTTCTTACTGATAGATTAGCCTCACACAGGCATTTTCTAAGGCTGCGTTCACACATAGAGTATTTCCCGTGTCTTTTTACGTGTGCTTTTCCCCCATAAGCGCATTTGCATCTGCGTTTCCCGGCAAAGTGAATGGAATTTCACATTTGCTGTTCAGACGCTGCACATTTTTTGGCTGCGCTTTTGGGGTCGAAAACGCGCGCGTAAGAAGAATGAACATGTCAATTGTTTGCACAAATATGCACGCACTTTCTCCTTAGGCCCCATTATAAGCGTAGGAATTACACATCGCTGTTCAGACAATGTCACACGAGGGGAGGAACACAGGATTCTTCCTTTTCCCCCGTGTGACATCACTTCCTTCTGCACCTCCTGGGGGAAAATTGCGGCCGTAAAAAAATGTGGTGTGTGAATGCTGTAATGATACTGAATATGGAGTAAAGTGGGCGCTCTTAAATGTAAGTATCCTGCCTATATGATTTTGATATGAGGTTTTTGTTGGAAAGTAGTGACTGTTTTTATATAAGGTTTTCGGTGTTAACACTGTGGGGAAGAGTATGCTGGCTCGTGACCATCTCTCTTAAGTTGAATTTTGCTCTCACGGTAAGAAATTTTGGGAATCACTGTTCTAAAGGGTTTGTTTGTTTTTTCTGATGTCCATATCTAAATATTAGGATAGGCAGTAGGTTTTATAGATGTGGAGATAATTTTTAAAAAATATTTTACTTTTTTTTTGTCATTTTAGGAGACATGATTGCATTATATAGAACAAATATAATATATGGAGTGATAAGATTTTTTTTCCTTAGACATTCCTACTAAAATGTAATATCATAGTGATATTAATTACTTAGGTAAGATTCATTCTGCTTTTTTGCTTCTATACTGACCTTGGTTTCCTGATTTTCAGCAACTATTCAAGATAACTCATCATCCTGTCTGAGTATGCTCCAGTCTCATGATAACTGGTCTGGTCTGCAAATTCCTGCTCATACAGGAATGCTCCCAATGACACATACTACAGGATCCTCAAGTACTAATAGGTAAAAATCTATCTATCTATCTATCTATCTATCTGCATTATACTGTATTTATGTTATTATTAAACTAGAATATGTATGTACCATAGTTTATTTATGAAGATGTAAGAATAATGCAATGCGAAGCTGGGTATAAATCCTGCTCCAATATGGCTGATTGGTCGTGGCCGCAGCGGTGTCGGTGGGTAGCAGTGTCGGTGGGTAGCAGTGTCGGTGTACAGCAATGTTGGTGGGCAGCAGTGTCGGTGTACAGCAATGTCGGTGGGCAGCAGTGTCGGTGTACAGCATTGTCGGTGGGCAGCAGTGTCGGTGTACAGCATTGGAGGTGGGCAGTGGTGCTGGTGGGCAGCAGTGTCAGTGTGCAGTGGTGTCAGTGTGCACCAGTGTCAGTGTACAGTGGTGTTGGTGTACAGCGGTGTTGGTGTTCAGCGGTGTTGAGCAGGGGTGAGTGGGCGCTGAGCAGGGGTGAGTGCTGAAAGGGGTGAGTGAATGCTGAGAAAGGGTGACTGGGTGCTGAGCAGGGGTGAGTGGATGCTGACCTTGGGTGAGTGGATGCTAAGCTTGGGTGAGTGGATGCTGGATGCTGAGCTTGGGCGAGTGGGTGCTGAGCAGGGGTGAGTGGGTGCTGAGCGGGGGTGAGTGCTGGAAGGGGTGAGTGAATGCTGAGCAGGGGTGAGTGAATGCTGAGCAGGGGTGAGTGAATGCTGAGCAGGGGTGAATGGGTGCTGAGTGGGTGCTGAGTGGGGGTGAATGGGTGCTGAGTGGGGGTGAGTGGGGCTGAGTGGCTGCTGAACGGGGTGAGAGTGAGTGCTGAGCCGGGGTGAGTGGGTGCTGAGCCGGGGGTGAGTGGGTGCTGAGAAGGGGGTGAGTGGGTGCTGAGAAGGGGGTGAGTGGGTGCTGAGCGGGGGTGAGTGGGTGCTGAGTTGGTGCTGAGTGGGTGCTGAGTGGGTGCTGAGTGGGTGCTGAGTGGGTGCTGAGTGGGGGTGAGTGGGGATGAGTGGGTGCTGAGACAGGTGACTGGGTGCTGAGCGGAGGTGACTGGGTGCTTAGGAGGTGAGGGGATGCTGAGTCGGGGTGAGTGGGTGCTGAGCCGGGGTGAGTGGGTGCTGAGCCGGGGTGAGTGGGTGCTGAGCCGGGTGGAGTGGGTGCTGAGCCGGGGTGAGTGGGTGCTGAGCCGGGGTGAGTGAGTGCTGAGATGAGTGACTGGGTGCTGAGCGGAGGTGACTGGGTGCTGAGCAGGTGAGAGTGGGGTTCAGTGGGGGCAGTGTGGGTTCAGTGCGCAGTGTGGGGTGAGAGGGGGCAGTGTGGGTTCAATGGGGGTACTGTGGGGGCAGTGTGGGTTCTGTGTGGGGTGGAGAGGGGTGAGCAGGGGTAGTTGGGGGTGAATAGCAGGATAAAGGAGGCTCCACTCACCCCGACATTGTTACTCTTCGGCCCCGTTCACACATTGCTTATTTTTGTGCGCTTTTTTACACGCGCTTTTCAAAAAATACGCAATGTGTTTTGTGTCTGCCAGCAAAGTGAATGGGAAATATACTTTGACGTTTCGACACTTCGTAATTTTACGCAGCACTTTTATGGGAGAAAATGGTGCTGTGTAAAGAATTGACATGTCAATTCTTTACGCAGCAGCTCCTGCGTTTTCTCCAATAGGGGCCAGCGCTGCTGGATCTGATGTCACAGAGGGGAGGAAGAATCCTGCTTCCTCCTCCCCTCTGTGACATGTGTGACCGCCCCCATTTGATTTCACAGTGTATTACTATACACTGCGAAATCAAAATTTAAACAAAGTCAAATATGTGAAAAATAATAAAGAATGAATACTTGCCCTCCGACGGCTGTTCTGGTGTCCGGGAGCCAGGAGCTGCCGCAGGAATTGACCTGCTAGGACCTATCGTAATGTCAGAGGGGCGTTCCTGGAGCTGATTGGCTGCTCGCGGTCATGTGATATGTATCACATGATCGCGAGCGGCCAATCAGCGCCAGGAACGCCCATCTGATATCACGGCAGGTCCTGGCAGGACTGCACATTGCCTGCCTCTACACCGGAGACCGCAAAAAGGCGTCGCAAAAGTAAGTATGTATTCTTTATTATTTTTCATACCTCTGACTTTGTTCATTTTGATTTCGCAGTGTATATTAATACACTGCGAAATCAAATGGGGCTGTCACATATGTCACAGAGGGGAGGAGAAACCGGATTCTTCCTCACCCTCTGTGACAGTGGGAGCGGGAAAGCGAGTGGAGGTGGGCGCAGCGGGGAGGTATCGGGCAGCTACTCTGAATGAACAGCTGATGCTGAAGCATCAGCTGTTCATTTCAAATAGCGGGGCGGGTAAGCTGACAGTGAAGTCGGCTTTCTCGCCCGCTATGTAAGTGTAGCGCTGTCACGGCAATCCCGTGTCGCTAATGCGCTGGCGCTGGCAACCAATGAGCGCTGGTGCGCAATTTCCGTGACAGACAGAGAACCTTAGACGATTATATAGTAGATGTAAGGGAAGAAAGAATTACTTTGACTGTAATTTAAATGATCATAATATGATATAGTATCCTGAATAGACTAATAATGATAATAATTTTACATTTTGCAGTCAGTATCCCAACCTGTGGTCTGTGAACAACAGCACCATCACTCCAGTTTCTCAGTCTGGAGGAATTACTAATGGCTTGGGCTCACTGTACTTACGAGGATCTACATCTCATTACTCCTCTGTCTCACATGGAGTGTCCTCACCATCCTCAGCATCTCCGCTATATGACAATGGAGGAACGACAGATATTGTAGAGAATCGATATGAAGTCACAAGCAATTCTAGGTTATCTTCACCATGGACACCAGTTCCACCAACTTCAATGTAAAGTCAAACTTTACATGACTTGCAAAGACAAACAGCCATATATTCAGACAAGGTTCTTCAAAGCTAGAAGCAAACTTGGGAACTCTATCATGTTATTCTTGTGGAAAAAGAAAATAATGAATCATGTAGAGAGTGAAATTTTGTGGAAAATCAAAATATTGAGTTCAACGTGAGAACCTGTAAGTTTACATAATATATAAAGACTCAGTCCTAAACACTTTAATCTGTCAAGAATGCCATATTCTTTATGCATTTCCAAAGTTTCTTTGTAGAACCCAACTGCAACATAGTACAGACCCCACAATTATTTATTTAATGGATTGAGATATGATGAAAGAACACCTTGGAAAATCCCTAAATTCTCAACTATTTATAAATTGTAAATCAAAATGTCCTATGAAATGTCTATTTTCTAGCAGCTCCACAAAATGTACTATATGGTTTTCAAAATTTGCCTTTAGCAATAGGGATGGGTGAACTGTTTGTTTTCTGTAGGTTTGTGACCGCCGTTGCCCTGTTAAAGTAAGCAAACAGTTAATAACAATACTCATTATACTTACCGAGTTCGCGTTCTCCCTTTTAGCTATGCCGTGGCGCTGTGTCACTTCCGGTCCTCCCATTATCCTCTGGCAATATTCATGTAACTGGCTCCAACAGACAATCACATACGACCAGAAGATAAGGGGCGGCCGGAAGTGACGCAGCACTGCGGCACAGCAGGACGAGAGAACACCTACCCGGTAAGTATAATACACGTATTAACTGCTTACTATAACAGGACAATGCTGGTCACAAACCCGGTGAAAAACAAACAGTTCTCCTATCCCTATTTAGCAACCTTACCACATTGGTACAACTATTTCTTTATTGTGTCAAAACAAATATAGGTTACAGAAGAGATTAAGGGGGTTTCCTATAAACAAAGTTAATTTTAATCAATCAATAGATCTTGGAATAATAATTATATCTACAATTGAATGGTTTAAAAAAAATGTTCCTGTGCTGAGATAATGTTATATATGTGTCCCTGCTTTGTATATGTGTCCCTGCTTTGTACTGTGTAATGGCTGTGTCTGACCGTACAGGGACATGGTCTGATCATTCCACATCTCCTGTGCTGAGATAATGTTATATATGTGTCCCTGCTATGTACTGTGTAATGGCTGTGTCTGACTGTACAGGGACATGGTCTGATCATACTACATCTGTGCTGAGAAAATCTTATATATGTGTCCCTGCTATGTACTGTGTAATGGCCGTGTCTGACCATACAGAGCCATGGTCTGATCATACCACATCTCCTGTGCTGAGATAATATTATATATGTGTACTTGCTATGTACAGTGTAATGGCTGTGTCAGACTGTACAGGGACATGGTCTGAACATACCACATCTCCTGTGCTGAGATAATCTTATATTTGTGTCCCTGCTATGTACAGTGTAATGGATGTGTCTCACTGTACAGGGACATGGTCGATCATACTACATCTCCTGCGCATGGGATAACGGAAAAAAATATAGACATTACAGCACGGTACCTCAATTCTTTTTTTGAGGTAAAACATTTTTTTAAAATAGACTCAGAAAATTAATCGCTTATGATCATGTGCTGTAATGTATTTATACTTTTTACTTCCTCCGATTCCCAGGAGGTGTGGTATGATCAGACCATGTCCCTGTACAGTCAGACACTTACATTCCACATTACAAGACCATTAAACAGTACAAGGTAGAGATACTTATATGATTATCTCAGCATAGAAACATTTTTATTGACGGTATCCAATAATTATAGCTATTGATAGTAATAGCTATTGATTAAAATGAACTTTATAGTTAACTTTGTTCGTGGGAAAAGCTCTTCAAGCACAGACATAAGTTCAAATACAATCTTTTTTTTGGCTAGTAAAGGAATCAACTACAAAAATAAAACATCCCTGTGAGTGAGGAACATGTAACTGCAAATTGGCTGTTTCTAAGGGTTCACTCATTTCTGCGTCTATAAAATTGCTCCATTTCTTAACCCTAAAATTTGGCCAGAGTTATGCGAGTGACATTCCGTATGACATGTAAGTGTGCCATTTTTTTCTCTCTTAGCATCCATACGCCAAGTGAGTGCTATGAAAGTGCTATGCGAGTGTGCATTTTTTCCCTTTCGCTTAGCATCCATATTTCATGCGTATGAGATACGTATGCAATGTGTTTTTATCATCATCTTTTACATAATCTAATGCTCTATTTACATTAAAGCTAGTTGTCATAAATAAATCAATCTATAATAAACATATAGATCGATATTCTGCTGCTAAATAATGTCACAAATCCCATACATATCATAAACTTGCACCCTTTAGTGATTTTCATGTGGCACCAAAAGGTGTTAATTCTTGTTTAGCCTAATAAATAAATGAAAAAAATGATGTGGGGTTCCCCTTTATTTTTAATAACCAGCAAAATAAACTGCTGTGATCTTATATTATCAGGTTGAGAAAGTCACCAATTATTGGGCCCTTCCCAGCCTAAAAATACAAGCCTCCAGGAGCCCCAGAAATGCTGTATCACATTAGATGTACCAAATTGCCTCGGCTCTTCCCGATTACCCTGGTGTGGTAGTTACTGCAATAATGGTAATTGGGATTGGTGTCAGATTTGTGGTATCAGCTGGCATCAAACCCTTGTATTAGTAATAGAAGAGTGTCCATCAGACACCCCCTTACAAGACAAGTAAGTCAAAAGTAAAACCACAGGCACAAAGCTATTTTATTTGAAAAAACATTCCCCAACACTTTCTCTGTTTCACCAATTAAGTTTCTTTTTTAAATCCATGCAGGTCTTCCATTGTCCAAAGAATCCATTGCCTGTGGACTCCAATGTAGTCTATGAATGTAAACCTGAAAGCATAAAAAGGAGAAATAAAAACAAAATACTGTCCCTTCTTCTTCCAATGTATTAGAAAGTAAAGTAGTCCCATGAATTTCCTCAAAGAACAAAGGCTATGGAACCTTAGAATGAGGCTCAGAACAAGGCTCTATAGGCTCTGAGCAGCAGCCACTCCTGGCTGTGCTCTGGATGACCTGGCAACAATGATGAGTGGTGTCATCAGGAGCACACACCCCTCATGACTCTGAGGAGTGATATTCCTGACATCACCGCTCATCAGAGTCCAGGGTGTAGCAGAGTGTAGCAATAGTTGAGAGGGGCTGCTGGTTAAAGCCTATGGACCCTCAGTCTTAGCCTCTTTTTAAGGCTCTATAGCCTTTGATCATTGAGGAATTATGTTAAAACCGCTGGACTATGTTGGAGTTGGGAACTTTGTGTTCTAACAAATTGGTGAACGATGGACAGGGTATCTTGTGTTTATTTGCCTCTTTTAATGTTTTTTTAAGTTTCCATTTATAGACTATGTCCATTTATAGACTATGTCAGATTCCTTGGACTGTGGCAGACCTGCATGTTTGTTTGTTTTCTAAATTAATTGGTGAACTATGGAAAGTGTTGGGGAGTGTATTTTAAAATAAACTAATTTTCTGTGTTTTTTTCCTTATGACTTACTAGGATAGTAATGAGGGTGTCTTATAGAGGCCTCTTCATTATTAATATTAGAGCATGATGTCAGCTGACACAACACAGTTAACACCAACCCTCAAATCATTACCCAAAATGCCTCCACGCCAGAGCAATCAAGAAGAGCTGAACCAAAGTATCAGAATTGGCACATTTAATGTGATGCACCACATTTTGGATAGCTGTAGTCTTATTTTTAGGCTGGAAAGGGCCCAATAACCATGGACCTTCCCAGACTAATAATATCAACCTACAGCTGTCTACTTATACATTTGCTGGTTATCAAACATATGGGGAAACCACATTGTTTTTTTTAAATGATTTAATTGGTTAAACAAGGCTAAAAGCCACATGAAAGGCACTAAACGGTGCAAGCTTATATGTAGGAAGGTGGGACATTTCAGTTGTGTTTAAAATAATAGCAGTGTGTTAAAAAACATAAGAAAGCCCAACAACATCTTTATAACAGTTTTTATTTCCATGCATTAGGAACATTGCACACTGTATCTAAATCAAAATATGAAAAGAAATGTATACAATTTTAAATATTTTATAAAAAATAACAAAACATGAACATTGGGCTGTTAAAAAAAAATAGCAGTGTCTGCATTTGTCTTTACAAACTCAAAATATGCACTTGTTTTTTAAATTTGTAGGATTTAGCATTCCTATGAATCACTGTTTTTTAGAACTGCTTCAATTCTATGTTGTATAGAGTCAACCAACCTCTGGCATCTGTCAACTGTTATTCCAGCCCAGGATGCTTCAACTACATCCCACAATTTATTTGCATTTGTTGGCTTTGCCTCAGAAATGCCATTTTTGATGTCACCCCACAAGTGTTCTATCAGATTAAGGTCCAGGAATTGGACTGGCCACTCCACAATCTCAATTTTGTTGGACTGGAACCAAGATTTTGCTCATTTACTGTTGTTTTTAGGGTCATTGTTTTGTTGACACCCATTTCAAGGAAATTTCTGCTTCAACGTAAGGCAACATAACCTCTTCAGGTATTTTGATATATGCAAAGTGGTCCATGATCCCTGGTATACGGTAAATATGCTCGATACTATAGTAAGAGAAATATGCCCATATCATGATGCTTGCACCACCATGCTTGACTGTCTTCAGAGTTTACTGTGGCTTGAATTCAGAGTTTGGGGGTCATCTGGCAAAGTGTCTGTAGCCTTTGGATCCAAAAAGAACAATTTTACTTTCAACAGTCCACAAAATGTTTCTCAATTTTTCTGCAGACCACCTTTTTTTTTTTAATAACAGTGAATCTTTGTAGGGGCTTTTTGCTGATAGATTAGCTTCACACAGGCATCTTTCAATGCTCACAATACTCACAGGTAACTTGAGACTGTCTTTGATCATCCTGGAGCTGATCATTGGCAGAGCCTTTGCCATTCTGGCTATCCTTTGATCTATTTGAATGGTAGTCGTCCATTTTCTTCCATGTCGCTCTGGTTTTGCTTTCCATTTTAAAGCATTGGAGATCATTTTAGCTGAACAGCCTATCATTGTCTGCACTTCTGTATAGGTTTTAACTTCTCCAATTACTTTTTAATCAAATTATGCTTTTCTTCTGAATAATGCTTTGAATGACCTATATTTCTCAGGCTTTCAAGGATAAATGCATGTAGAACATGTGCTGGCTTCAACCTTAAATAAGGACAACATGATTTACACCAGTTTCTTCACAGAATGATTGACCTCACTAAATGAACTCCACACTGCTATTATTTTGAATACATCCCCTTTCAACTAATTATTATTATTATTTTATTTATAGAGCACCATTGATTCCATGGTACTGTACATGAGAAAGGGATACATACAAACAAGTTAAAAATGCAATGAATAAACTAACAGTGACAGACTGATACAGAGGGGAGAGAGAGGATCCTTCTCTTGCAGTCTTACATTCTACATACATTCAATATACATACATTCTATATTCATTCAAATACACAGACCCAAAAACATGCAGATCATGGATGCTGAGTCTGTTGGTTTTCTAAGAATCTACTGCACCAACTGGTAAATTGTTTCACATGTGATAATATAATTTATACCAAAAACAGTAAATAATCTGGTTAGTCATATTGGACTGCTATTATTTTGAACACTACTGTATATAGCTGAAGGCTATTTATTCTATCTGTCTGTCTGTCTATTTATCTATCTATCTAATTAAAAAAAACAGGCAGCACTCCCAAAAATTGTAATAAATGTGGATAATTAACTGATCCGTGATGGCAACGTTTCAAGGGTCTCCCCTCTTTGTCAAGCAATGTGCTCATAAACAGACAGGCTTATAAAGTTTTACATCATGTGTTCACTATCAATTAATTAGTATTCCATTAAAAAGGTTCCATAGTGATAGCATTAGTGTCCTTAATCATTGAAAAAAAACATTGTGCATTCAGCCAGTTTCCTGGGTTATAGGTAAAGTACTTACAGATGTGCAATGCTAGAATTACATTTTTGAGATCTAAAACTGATCAGGTCTACATCTCATGAGGGTAAAATCCATGTCTTAGTAGAGAAAAATATACTTTACTTTTATTCTTATCCTTGCGGTAATTACTTCCGCCATTAAGCTCCTGCGGCCGGCATTGTTTACCCGCATTCCGCACGTCTAAACTGCGCATCACTTCCTCTCAGTCCCGAAGGGCGCCTGGGCATGCGCATTCGAGTGGTGGACTCACCGTCGCCATTTTTACTCAGGGCAATGGGGAATAGCCATGGGTGCCAACATGGCAGAATCTTATGCAAATTTAATGATGACATCCCTGGAGGAGAGATTTGTGTATGTGTCACCCCATTTCCCCAAAGTGGGGGGATGGTGGTGATACATTGATTATATTTTCCTCACTAGGACAGGGACAAAAGAGGAACTGGATGACTTTTTTCAATATTTGAATACAATCAATGAAACAATTAAATTTACGATGGAATGTTCCAAGAATTAAATACATTTTTTAGATGTGTTACTAAAAAAAGAGGAAGGAAGTTGGAAACAGAGGTATTCCGTAAAAAAAATGATAAAAGTAACCTCCTCCACTATACCAATCAGCATCCACAAAAAATGAGAGAGGCCATCCCCTATAGCGAATACTTACGGGCCAAAAGGTTAGTAAGTAATGAAGACAGGTTAGATTAAACTATTAAAGACATGGAGAAAGCATTTTTGGAGAGATGATACCCTAAAAATTTTTTAGATAAACAAAAAAAACGGCTCGACACTGTTAAGAGAGAAGACCTATTCAAAAACAAAATAAGAGAAAATGTAAATAGATACCATTTGTGACAAACTTCTGTGAAGAAAGTCCTAAAATAAGATCAATTCTCATGAAACACTGGCCAACTCTGAGTAGGGAATGTCCCCAAATTACAGAATTTAAGAAACCCCCATAATGGCATATAGGAGTAAAAACTTAGGAGACAAACTCATTAAAGCAGATATAGGCCCCTCCACTCAAAGTAATAAATCCACAATCACGGGAATACAGCGTAAAGGCTGTTTCCAATGTTTGTCATGCGTTAACTGCCCCCTTATGCGCAAGGGATCCAGCTTCCCAAATCCTCGAACAGCACAAAAATTGAACATCAAATATTTTTTAACATGCTCGTCTGAATAGGTCATATTTATGTTACAATGTCCGTGCCCTATGTATTACATTGGACAGACAATATGTGAGTTTAAAACTCGAATAAATCAACACAGATATGACATACGTAAGCGTCGTAAAGACTTACCAGTACCAAAGCATTTTATAGATAAACGACACACTGTAACACTTTATAAGCCTGTCTGATTATGAGCATGTTACTTGACAAAGAGGGGAGACCCTTGGAATGTTGCCATCACGGATCAATAAAGTATCCACATTTATTACTTAATTTTTGGGAGTGCTGACTCTTTTTTTCATCATTGTAATGGTGGGTAATTGACACTGCCCCGACAGGTTTTGCACCCGGCTTTTGATTTGGTAGTGCTGCCCTATTTTGATTTTTTCTATCTATCTATCTATCTATCTATCTATCTATCTATCTAAACTATCTATCTATCTATCTATCTAAGATTGCTTTAATATTACAACTGGTTTAAATTTGTATACTTATGTAAAAGATGTTAAAAATGCCTTTCATATGGATGCAGACACAATCATTTTTTTCTCACACCCACTGACTTGCATTAGTGATACTTAGCTATTTTATATGATGATATGCAGTATGCTGCAATTTTTTCCTCAGCTTGATTCCAGCTGAGGAAAAATTTGTAGATGAACACTGTCTGATTGGATAACATTGTTGTGAGTGCAACCCCATTTTTTTTATCAGATTGCAGTAACCAATTTTAAACGCAGATGTGAGCAAATCCTAACATTAATACTTGCTAAATCATTAGTAATACTCATGTCTATGGTCAGTTTTAACTTTTCCTTGTCAGTATTTCTCATTACAATTTACTCCTTTCTGAACAGATGATATTCTATTTTTGAGCTTTTGTTTGTTTCTAAGCTTCTTCCAAGAGTCATAACTCATAACTTTATCATTTTTCTATTAACATAACTGGAAGAGAGTTTGTTTTTTGAGGGACAATTGTAGTTTTGAGTGACACCATTAATTTTACCATTCAATGTACTGGGAAAAAATTCAAGTATAATGAAATTCCTTGAGGATGAGCGAGTTGTGAAATATTCGGACTCGCTGGAATCGTAACGAGCAGGTTCTAATACTTGCGTATTTGTTACGAGTAGCAAGTACAATGCAAGTCAATGGGAAATGCGAGTACTGTTCTGCTGGACCCTACAAAGCGGTCTGAGGGCCTGAGGAAAAGGCTGAAATGAATGCATGATTGTTTAAAAGATGTGCGGTAAAAAGCCAGCCTGCTTTTTTAAACGATCAGCTGATTGCTTAAAAGCCGGTTGGTAAAAAGCACCAAGTCCCAGGACCCCAAATATTCACAGGTTAAATCCCAGCAAAGCAACCCCTAATGGGGCACTAGGTCCCGGTACCCCAAATATACACAGACTGCACACTTGCACCGCAATTCCGGTAAAAAGCTAGCCGGCTTTTTTCATTTAAACATCGGACGGTAAAAAGCAACCCTTAATGGGCACCAGGTCCCGGGACCACAAATATACACAGGTTGCACTCCTGCACTGCAACCCCGGTAAAAATCCGGCCTGCTTTTTACCTCCTGGCTTTGAAATGATCAGCTGATGCATCAGCTGATCATTTAAAAAAAGCCAGCTGGCTTTTTTTGGGGTTGCGGTGCAGGGGTGCAGCCTGTGTATATTTGGGGTCCAGGGACCTGGTGCCCATTAGGTGCTGCATTGCTTCGGGTGTAGCCTGTGTATATTTGGGGTCCCTGCACATAGTGCCAATTAGGGGTTGCTTTTTACCACCCGGCTTTTAAATGATCAGCTGATCATTTAAAAAAGCCAGCCGAAATTTTACCGCCTGGATTTTAAACAATCATGCATCCATTTCAGCCTTTTCCTCAGGCCCCCAGACCGCTTTGTAGGGTCAAGCAGAATGGTACTCGCATTTCCCATTGACTTGCATTGTACTCGCTACTCGTAACGAGTAAACTCGCCGAGTAACTAGTATCCTGAATTTCTTCGGTTCTTAAGTTTTATGTAACCTTTCCCAGTGAAATACATTGAATGTCTTATGACAAAATCCGAAAAACAATTGTAGAATTTAGTTGTTTTTTTTTTAAGTAATTATCAAACAATTTACTAGTTGGTGCAGTAGATTCTTAGAAAACCAACAGACTCAGCATGGTCTGCATGTTTTTGAGTCTGTGTATTTGAATACTTGATTAAAAGGGGATGTATTCAAAATCATAGCAGTATGGAGTTCAATTAGTGAGGTCAATCATTCTGCGAGAAGCGAAAAGTAACGAGTCTACTCGCTCATCCTTAAAATTCCCCCCCAAAAAAACTTAAATTCCGCAATTGTTTTTCGGGTTTTGTGATTAAGACTTTTAATGTAATTCACTGGGAAAGGTTATATAAAACTTAACTTTTATGAATGATAATAAGACCAATCTACAAAAGTGCACGAACTAATTCACCCACAAGAGATGAGTGACTAAAATATTAAAAACCAAAATTTCCAGCCAGCAAACTATTATTCTATTGATTCTCTCATAAATCTCAATGCATTTCTTTCTCACGTTTTTCAATCATTTCCTCAGGAGACTTGCCTAAAATTAAACAATGCGAAATTTAACACGACTCATTTCCACCACTGTTATATAAATTAAGGAAATAATTATAGGAAATTACTAATAGGTTTATAAACTTGTTAGTAATTTCCCATAAATAGGAGAAGAAGAAACACATTGAGACGTGGTTATAAGATAATAGTTTGCTGGTGCAAACATTTTGGGTTTTTATTATTTTAGTCACTCACTTCTTGTGGGTGAATTACTTAGTGCACTTTTGATCTTATTAACATTAACAAAAGTTGAATTTTATATATCCTTTCCTACTAAAATACTGTATAATGATTAAAAGGGTTATCAGGGATTTATGAAAAAAAAAAAAGTGCCTAGACACCTAGCTGCCTGTTTTGCCTGGCATGATTTATCACCGTTCATCCCCGACACAGAGGGGTCCCAGACTGCTCCTGCCAGGGACAGCATGGCAGGGTAAACAGAGCAGAGGTAGCTTTTCCGCTGTGCTCTGTGGAAGGGGCAGGACAGCCAGTCCCATGCTGATTGACAACCGGCTCCCGCTACTTGAGTGGGGGAGTCGGCTGTCAATCAACGTGAGTGACTTCAGCTCTGACACTCATCAACAGAGGGGAGAAGCCGCCCCTTTTTTGACGTGACATTAGCAGAAGCAGCAAAATCACTGACAGGCGCGTTCTAAGACCGCTCCATGTTGGCTGTGACTGGCTGTGAATGGTACTGGACACAACAGGCAGGTAGCTGCCACCTACCTTTTTTTTTTTTTTTTTTTTTATAAATTCCGGATAACCCCTTTAATGGATAATTGCTCTCAGTAATATCTTTAAGATGTTCAATGTGCTGTAGAAAAGGAACATACAATGATAATTCTCCAAGACAGTAGAGTTTTAAGTGGTAAAAAGTAATTCTAAAACTTGTAAATATAGATGTATTTTTACATCAGCTTTTTCTAAGACCTGTAATGTTTTAATCCCTTTCTGACATGGCCAATTTCCATATTTGCTTTTTTTGTTTTTTCCTCCCCTTCTTTCCAGAGATATAATTTTTTTTATTTTTTTTTTGTCCACATAGACCTATTAATGTTTGTTGTTTGTGAAACAAGTTGTATTTTAGAATTGCGCCATTCAATTTTCAACATTGTGTATTGGAAAACAGGAAGTAAAATTCCAAGTGCATTGTAATTGTGAAAAAGAAAAAAAATGCAATTCTAACATTGTATTTTGAGAATTGTGTTTAAGGCTGGAAACACACTATCCTACTTACATTCAAGTCTCTCGTATCAGTGACCCTGAAGGCCTCTCCCTCTCTGCAGAGGAGTGTGATGCTGCACAAAAACACAACCAGCTGACACTCCTGTCCAGAGAGGGAAAGGCCGTTCAGGGTCACTGATCCGAGTCTTGTCCGAGAGACTCACATGTAAGTAGGATAATGTGTTTCCAGCCTCAGGCATATTCTTAGTAGATAAGAAAAAAATGCGGCACTCACCGAGCAAAGCTTTTTCTTTTTTATTTCAGAGTCCTCTTTACATGGTTTCTCTGTGATGTGTCTCCCCACTCCCCACTCCCTCCCCCATCGCAGAGAAACCATGTAAAGAGGACTCTGAAATAAAAAGAAAAAAGCTTTGCTCGGTGAGTGCCGCATTTTTTTCTTATTTACTGCTATTTGCTGTCTAATAAGCGTGCACCCGGGCACATGAACCTGCTTTACTCGCACCCTTACATATGCAAGTAGCACCCTGCAACACAGCAGTGCCCAGTATATATCTGCAATTTTTTAAGGCATATTCTTTGTGGTAAAAATAACCTACAATGTGATTTCCCTCATAAGGTACAGTTAATGTGATTTAAAAAATGTCCAGTTTTTTATTCTTGAGTGCTTCAGTATAGGAGTACCACATTACAGGAGTCGTAGAGTCACATTATAGTATGGCATCCGATGAGAGAGTATCGGATGTGATATGTCAATGAGGCTCTTGTGTGAGCGTGATTTGACTGTCATACAACTGTAATTGGATCCTGTGGGTTTTAGCTGATCTCCAGGTATCATAGCAACCAATCGCAAGCCGCTATCGCATGAAAGGCGCACCGATAGACTCATAGAAAGACATGCCCTTATGTTAGTGGGCTGTCAGAGTTTGACAGTGGCACTTAACACATTAACAATTATGGATGGAGCTCCAGTCATTACCTGCTAGGTATGGGGGAGCTCACCCTGTAAGGGTATGTGCACATCAGTCGTTTTGTGGGCTGGTTTTGACTGTTTTCCGTCGGCAGTTCCCGCTGAGTTTTATGTTAATTTATGTTAATCCTACCCACCGGTAGGATTAACTTGCTAGTCAATGGAGTTTAGAAAACGCTGTGTACATTACAACGATTTTTGTCTTAACGATTTCAGTTTATTCACCGGTTTCCGACCGGTTGTCAAAGATAGAGCAAGCGACTTCTTTTCAGCGTTTTTCCAGCGGGTCCAGCTGAACAAGTGCAGCAAAGACCAGTCTGGAAATCGCTAAGGAACACGCCGGGGAAATCGCCAAGAACACGCTGTCCGACCGCTAGTAACCCGATCGCAAATCGTTAGCAAAACGCTAACAAAACCAGGGACACTAGCGAGTGCAGAAAACTCAGTTTCTGCTATTCTACACCGGTTCCCGGTCGTTCTGCAAAGATGCAGAAACGACTGATGTGCACATACCCCAAGCTTGCTCCAAACGCTCACTATCAACTTGCTGAGCTCAGTAAATCTGTGTCCTTGGCATTCCCTGTGTGTAAACCTGGTGGACATGCTGATTTAATTGTCAATTTGATCACAGAGTGCTAATGACTTTCCACGACAGCCTTTAGACTATTAAAAGCCTTGTGCCCGTCATGATGATGCACCCATGACAACCAGCCCATGGCTCGTATTTATAAGTGACCGTGATGTTTGCTATATACAGCAATACTGTATAAAGTCTTCATGTATTAAGTACAAGTGATTGGCCAGTGACATGTTCCAGACCTCTAAGAAAACTACTAAAGACAGTGAAAAAAAAATTCTTTAAAATAAAAGAATTATAACAATATTAAAGAATTATAATTAACTGCTTTTCCCTCATCAAAAAGGAAAAATACACATGATTGGTATTTACTGTATATGTTTGTAAAAGTCCAGGCTATCAAAACTTAAAATCAGTTACCGTAACTTGTTCGGCAAATGCTGTATCGAGAAAAAAAATGAAATGCTCCCAAACTGCTCGTATAAGAAGCAATCTAAATATCATATATCCCAAAATGGTATTCATAAAAACATCATCTTGGGATGAAAAAAAAATCTCCAGCTATTAACCCCTTCACAACTGGATTAGTTTTCATTTTTGCAGGACGAGTTGTACTTTTGAATAACAACATTCATTTTATCATGTCATGCACTGGAAACTAGGAAAAGAAATCACAAGTGCAAATTGCAAAAAAAAAGTGCAATTCCACAATGTATGGGTATTTTTTTATTTACCATGTTCACTATATGCTAAAACTGACCAGACAATAAGATTCTCAAAGGCAATATGATTACACAGTTTCCAAACATGTATATTATTGTATTGTATTTTATTATTTTATTACATGGTGAAAAACATTCAGAATTTTATAAAAACAAAAAAAAATAACCATTTTGCTCTGGTGTTGCAATTTTCCAAGACCCCTAATGCTGTGAATTTTCAAGATGTGACTGAGGCCTTATTTTTTTTCACATTGAGCAGACATTTTTAGTGAAACCCTTTTGGGGTAGATACAATATTATCATCTATTATTGCATTTTACTGCAGTTGTAGTGGCCAAAAAAAAAAAACAATTATGTAGTTTTTAGAGCTCTGCTCCACTGTTAAGGGACCGTTACACGTCGCTATATCGCCTGCAATATCGCCCAAAAGTCACGTGCTGTTCGCAGTTGCAGTTGATATCGCCAGTGTGTCATGTCGTGTTGCAGAGCGATGCGACTGCAATAGATCGCCGGAGCAACATCGCCAGGTTTTTCTCAGGCACTTAAACTGGGCGACGTTGCATAAGCGATGTGGCATGATCGTGCAGTGTGACGACGCAACAACGATGTTGAAAGCAACTTCCCCTACGCAGTACAATGTTAAAGGATCGCTCGCTGGGTTGCCACAAACAAAGCAAACGAAAATTGCTTGCAACATCCTAGTTGCGTTGCCTACGATAACTCCCTGTGTGACATCTACAAGGCAATCTTGGGAAAGTGCCAAAAACGTGCGCGCTCCCGTGAAGTTGCAGGAGATATCGCATCGATGTTGCGACTTGTAATGGTACTCTTAAGGTACCTTTACACGCCGCCACTGTGCCTAGCTACAGGTGTCCACCGCACAAGCACGCGCACGTTTTTGACGGTGGATACCGATCGCTGATGCCGCATGTACATGCCGCCATTGCGTTGTCAACTGAAGGTATCTTTGTTCCCCGGAAGTTCCGACTGATCCTGCGGATAACTTCCTGTTGAATACCTTCGCTGCATCACACGCCGCTACCACAAAGGAATATGGGCGTACATCTTTCGCACCGCAAGTACATAGGTGTGACAGAGTTGTGTATTTCGTGAAGCTAATATGTTGATTGGACAATGCAATAGCGTCATGATTGGCCAGCCTGCACAGGAAGGCTGGCTTACACATGATGCCATTGCAATTGTGTAGTGTGAATGGACAGCTCTTTAAATATGGAGCCCTGTGAAGTGACAGCCAATGGTTACACAGTAGCCCCCACCAATCAACGCTGATGTGGCGTGGTACCCATGACACTGTGGCACGCCCCTGTGAAATCACTAGGCGACGCAACATCCATGCCTGTGCCCCGTTTAGACGCCACTACCATGGCAATTGTGCCTTTTGTGTTGCCTTCGGTTTTTGAGCACGGCTCCGCAACAGGTATCGGAGTCAACTGCAGGACACCGGCAGGAATTTCCCTATTTACACGCCGCCATTTCATAGCAATTTCATGGCAACAGGCACAATTATCCCCAGTGCACGGCAGTTGCTACCTTGCAGTGGTGGCGTGTAAAGGGGCCCTTAAAGACACATGTTAGCTGATTAGATCAGTAAAAATATGACTGGGAAGATATAAGCCAGGCCTGCAAGTATGATTTCCCTGGTTGCTACGAGTTTGTTGATACCAACCATGTATACTTTTACTTTTATCTAAAGGATGAAAAAAAAATTGAGAAATTTGTCAATAAAAGAATTGTGCTCTTGTTGCAATTTTCTGAGACCCATAGCATTCTCATTTTTCAGGAACTGGGGAAGTATGAGGGCTTATTTTTTGTGCCCTGAGCCGACATTTTTAAATTTACTTTTTTTGTGTAGATAGAATGTTTTTATCACCTGTTATTGCATTTAATTGCAGTGTTGCCTCGACCAAAGAACTGTAACTTTGGCTTTTTTACTTTTTTCAGTTATGCAGTTTACTAATCAGAAGAAAAATTATTTTATATTTTGAGAGATTAGGTATTTCTGAACACGGCGATATTAAATATGTGTATTTAAAAAAAAAATTTTAATAGTTTTATTTTGAATGGCGCAAAAGGGGGTGATTTGAACTTTTATGTTTTCTTTTTATATTTTTAAAAATGTTTTTCTTAAAATTTTTAATGATTTGACTTGAAGCCTGCATGTCTGATAGCTTCTGCTGTTCAGAGCGATGCTCGAGCAGAAATACTGATCTCCTATGAATGCCATTGCTCAGCCGGTATTCACAGGATCTTTGTCATTTCAGTGACAGGGGCCTTCAGATGACCCTTGACTGTGTCATGGCAACACACCAGCACCCCGTGATCATATCATGGAGTTGCCTGATGGTGAGGTGTGTGTAAAATCCCCGTTACATGTAGTGACATACCAGTGATCCCGACAACGATCCGACCTGGCCGGGATCGCTGGTGCATCGTTACGTGGTCGCTGGTGAGATGCCAGACAGACAGTCTTACCAGCGATGTGCCGACACCCGACGGTCATTGGGACCTGTCAGGTTCTCGGTCGCAGAATGGGGATCGCTGGTCGTTGCCCCTTTCACACACCACAAAAAATGGTCCAGGAAATTCGTTAACGATCAGCGATCTCCCAGCGGGGGGCCGATTGCTGGTGCGTGTCACACACAGCGATATCACTGGTGAGGTCGCTGCTACGTCACAAAACCTGTGATGTTGCAGCGATATCGCTACGTGTAACTGTGCCTTAAGATCGCATTGTCAAAGTTTGAAAGCGTGACCTAACATAAACAGGCATGGGTGGATCTCCTACATGTGCAAGGAATAATGCAAGTTCAGTGTGTGAGCTCATACCAATAGTCAAGGACATGACCAAAGATGTATCTATATGTCCTTAGCTGTTAAAGGGTTAAGCTCTCATCTCTGGCAGATAATGTGGGGGTTGTAAGCAGTACTGCAGAGAAATAACTAGTTACAATCACTTTTAGTAGCTCTCCTATAGTAATGCCCGCCGCTCTGACAAAACCAAAGCAGGCATCCACATAGAAGGGGCAAAAAAAACATGTCCCCACTATGGTTTGGAATAGCTTTTCATGTGTAATGGCCACTTCACACACACCAACTTATCTGTCCAACTTCTGAACAACTTACTGGTTGCAGTGAAGTCATGGACACATTGTTCCATTTGTACACGGCCACAAAATGTAACAATGTGTCCATGATTTCACTGTAACCAGTAAGTTGTTCAGAAGTTGGACAGATAAGTTGGTGTGTGTAAAGTGGCCCTAAGACTATGTCCATACATGTTGGTTTTTGGTGTGAACAGATCTGCAACAAATCTGCAGCAAATCCTAGGGGTTGCTTTTTTCTTCTGAATTCTTGGCAAGAGGTTTGCTATGGATTTGCTGCAGATTTGCCATAGAAACTATATAAAAAAATGTAGAAAAGAATTGACAAGCTCATTTTTTCAAAAAATCATCAAAACCTGTGGGGTTTCCACTTTCTGCAGAGAACAAAAACCAATGTGTGTGGACAGTTTTTCACCAAATCACAAAGGTTTTACTGGAAGGCAAAAGAGCAGGATTAGATTAGCATGCATTTGCATAAAGCCAATGGAAAACCTGACCCCAAAAATGCAGCAAAACCTTACCTGTGTGAACACAGCCTTAAACAGTGAAGCAGTCTGTTCTCGTCACTGTAGAGCAGGGGTGGGGAACTCCAGTCCTCGAGGGCCGCAAACAGTTTCCACGATTTCCTTAGTATTGCACAGGGATTGGAATCATCACCAGTGCAAGTGATTATGTTATCACCTGTGCAATACTAAGGAAATCCTGAAAACATGCACTGTTTGCGGCCCTCGAGGACTGGAGTTCCCCACCCCTGCTGTAGAGTAATTAAATGTGTTCCAACACAGCAAACCCTAGTGTGATTAAAGGTACCGTCAGACGGCATGACGTTGAAACGATGTCGGCAACAATCTCTGGGGCGCGCAGTCGTTTCTGACATCATTTCAACATTGCTGGTGAGATGTCACATGTCTAGATAACGTGGACAACTCACCAAAGATGTTGTGAGCAGGTATCGTTCGCAAACCCCGCGAATGATCCCTGCTCATTGAGGTGAATGGGCGAAGTCGTCCACGACATCGTTATCACGGTGTCACACAGAACAATGCAGCAGGTTGCTGGAGTGTACATCGTCAGGTTTACCAACATATTGGTAAACCTGTCAACTCCGATCCAACGATTTATCATTGCAACTTGCCAGAGTCACAGCAATAATGTCGCTGGTACGCCTCCAAACCCGTGACGTATAAGCGATGTCATTGACGATGTAGTGCCGTGTAACGGCGCCTTAACAGCTTTCATCTTCAATCTCCATCAGTCTGTGTGGGGAAAGTGGCAATACAGCATACAACAGAGTTGGTAGAACTATACTTGCTTTGTCAATGCCAATGTGTGTTTGATCCTTTCAGTAAAGTTCATTCAAATTTAAAGGCCCAGTCTCACATAACGACGCATCAGCGATCACGATCCCGATAACGATGTGCAGAGATCACTGGTGCGTCGTTTAGACATCGCTGGTAAGATGTCAAACAGGCATCTTACCAGCGATGTGAAAAACGACGCACTAGCAATCCAGAATTATACCGAGGTCGTTGTGAATTTTCTCTCTATAGTGTAGCATTGGGATCATTGCTCATTATCTCTGTCAAACACTACGATGTAGCGCTCCCAGCGGGAGCACAACGACGCAGGAATGACCCAGAGCAGTGTGTAACGATCAACGATCTCACAGCAGGGGCCAGATCGTTGGTGCGTGTCACACAGAACGACATTGCTGTTGCGTCACGAATTTCGTGATGCAACAGCGATCCCAATAGCGATCTCGTTAGCGATCTCTTTATGTGTGACAGGGCCTTAAGAAGAGAACTACTAGAATTGTTTGCAGTGAAACTCAACTGAGACTCAGAGTACTAGACTCTGCTAATGTTAAAAAAAAGTTGCACAATTGTACCATTTTTTTTCAATTTTGCCACACCAATTTTGCTAAGATTGACAGTGGTTAATGACAGTGGGCAGAGCTCGGAACCACTTGTTGCTGTAGATACTGGCTGTGTGATATAGTCTCAGCTCCTTATTTCGTATCATACACAGAGACCCAACAAAGGACGTGCCAAAATGTCCAGCGTTAGGAAGTGGCTAAAATTGAAATATCATAGCAAATAAACATCTTTGAATTAAAATAATAAAGTACTGCTTAGGATATTCAGTAAAATTAAATATTTTGTAAGTTTTCAGAGATTTTTAAATTGTGGATTTAAATGTAAACATTTAATTAAAGTTACAGTTTGTTCCATGTGGATAAAAACAAAAAATAATGCTGGTTCACCATGTGCTTAGCTGCTTTTTCGTGTTCTATGTGAATAGATTTCTTGATGTTAGCCTAATAATTTAGTGTTTTGTTTGCCAAATGACTTACGCATTGTATTTATAATTCATGAGATGTCAATGTTTTCTGTTTTTTTCTGTACATGCTGTATATCATTGTATATTGTATGCCAGATGACAATCAGATAAAAAAATGAATGAAGCTTAATATAATATTAGCATATTATTTTTAGTTTTTAATTCATAGCAAGCATAAAGAATGAATAGAGATGAGCAGATCAGACAAAATTCACATTCGCTTATTGGCACGGTAAGCTGCCTCTTTGTTGATGGCATACTTGGCTTTTCTTTTCCTAAAGTCCTCCTCAGGACTAAGGAACCTTTCACATCAACGTTTTTTTCAAATTGCGGCAAATCCGGCAGATTTACTGCATCTGCCGCATCTGCCACCTAACGATTGCACTTGTGGCCCACTTGAAACAAGCCGCAAGCATTGTCTATGTGTGCCTTTCCAAATCAAGTCCTATCTGTTTAATTAAACACAGCTGACCTCTAATGAAAGAGTAGAAAAATCTCAAGGAAGATCACAAGGAAATAGCATGTGGCTTAAATATGAGTGTCTGAGCAAAGGGTCTGAATACTTATGATCATTTGATATTTCAGTTTTTCTTTTTTAATATACTGTATATACTCGTGTATAAGCCGAACCGTGTATAAGCCGACCCCCCTACTTTTGCCCCCAAAACCTGGGAAAATCTATTGACTCGCATATAAGCCGAGGGTGGACCCCAGCACAGGTATACAGCCCCCAGCAGTGGTATACAGGCCCCAGCAGTATGATATACAGCAGCCCCCAGTGGTATATACAGCAGCTCCCAGTGGTATATACAGCAGCCACAGTGGTATATACAGCAGCCCCATTGGTATATATAGCAGCCCCCAGTGGTATATACAGCAGCCCCAGTGGTATTGCAGCCCCTATATACAGCAGCCCCAGTGGTGTATACAGCAGCCCCTATATACAGCAGCCCCAGTGGTATTGCAGCCCCTATATACAGCAGCCCCAGTGGTATTGCAGCCCCAGTGGTGTATACAGCAGCCCCTATATACAGCAGCCCCAGTGGTATTGCAGCCCCAGTGGTATTGCAGCCCCTATATACAGCAGCTCCAGTGGTATTGCAGCCCCAGTGGTGTATACAGCAGCCCCTATATACAGCAGCCCCAGTGGTATTGCAGCCCCTATATACAGCAGCCCCAGTGGTATTGCAGCCCCAGTGGTGTATACAGCAGCCCCTATATACAGCAGCCCCAGTGGTATTGCAGCCCTAGTGGTATTGCAGCCCTAGTGGTATTGCAGCCCCTATATACAGCAGCCCCAGTAGTATTGCAGCCCCAGTAGTATTGCAGCCCCACACAAATGCTGGCACACGTCCCCCCCTGTTGTAAGGCCCCCCCTGCTGATTACTTACCATCCTTGGTCTTCAGCAGCACCTCCGCGCCGGTCCTCTGTGCTCCGGTCCACCTTGGTCCCGTCCTCTGTGCTGCCGTCCACGGCTGCATCCGGGGTCCCCGCGCGTCGCAGAAGTGATGACGTCATCGCTTCTGCGACCCGGCCGGTCACATGATACAGCCGGGGAACGGAGCACAGAGGACGGGACCACGGAGGACCGGAGCACAGAGGAGGTGCTGCTAAAGACCAGGGATGGTAAGTATTCAGCAGGGGGGGCCTTACAACAGGGGGGGACGTGTGCCAGCAGTTTGGGGGGCATTATGTACAGATATGCACTGCTCCCCCTGGCGCTGATTGACAGGGGGATGCAGTGCATATGTAATGAGTGGCCCCACGTGACCGGGCCGCTCAATATACAGTATCCCCACCGCCTCCTCCTGCCTCCCCAGCCCGACACAGCCCCCACCCCACTCACCCTGTATATTGACTCGTGTATAAGCCGAGGGGGGGACTTTTCAGCCCAATTTTTGGGCTGAAAAACTCGGCTTATACACGAGTATATACGGTAATTGCAAAAATATCTACATTTCAGTTTTGGTCAGTCAAGATGGGGTGTACATTTATGAGAAAACAATGAACTTTTTTGAATTTACAAAATGGCTGCAATGAAACAGAGTGAAAAAATCTAAGGTGTATGAATACTTTCCATACCCGCTGTATGTGTTTTGTTCTCCAGAATATTTAGTTTTTTTGGTTTGGTAATAAGGTTATAGGCTTTTTGGCTAAATGGGCACTTGCTGCTTAGTAAGGTTAAAACTGCTTTTTTAAAAGGGAGGTAGACATATAGGTCGGAATTTGGGAGATTAAATCTTGTTTTGATTGCAAAGTTTGGTTGTTAAGATTATGCAGGTCCACTAAAGTTTTTTCTATTTCCTTGTATCCAGAACAGAAACTCCATATAGAGAATAACTAAATGTTAAAGAAAAGGTTTTCACTTGTTCATATTTGGAAAAATTGGCTCTTAGTGCCAGTAAAAGTTTCCAAGCTTGTAGGGTAGCTGCCAAAGTTGGAGAATTTGAGCTGAGGGATAAAGACAAGCACAAAATAGGGTTTTAACTAAAAAACAGTAGGTAAAATAGTGATGGAATTGCTCAAGTTGTAGGGTTGTGTGTGATACAACTACTAATATGCATGAGGCTGCTGCGAACCACCTGGTAGAATAAATGCTACATAGTTCAAGGGAGAATGAGTGGATAGATGCTTGTGCCACCATCAAAGAGTGGATTTCTCAGTCGGCCCAAAAGTTCCAAGAATTTCTTGGAACTTTTGGACCGACTGAGAGATCCACTCTTTGACAGCGGCTTGAGCAGCTATCTACCCATTCCCCCTTCAACTATCTGGCTCTTAAGGCCACTTTACACTTCATGATATCGTAATGCAACTACGATAAAAAGTCACGTGGCACGGGCATAGCAGCCGATATCGTTCGTGCGTTGTGTCGTGTAAATGAGCAATGCGACGCAAGAACAATGCAAAAACGATCTAGTTTGTGAATTGTGCAGGCTCTCCAACTCTGCAATATTGACTTGACGATCTGGCAGGATCGTGCTGTGTGACAGCGCAACTACGATTTGGAGTGCAACTTCCCCTATTCACTCCCATGTTAAATTGTCGTTCCCTGGGTCACTCGTACACAGCACGAAGGAGGGGGCGTAGACATCGCAGTTGCGTTGCCTGCCGATATCTCCCTGTGTAA
The DNA here is from genome assembly GCA_033576535.1 of Allobates femoralis. Lineage (NCBI taxonomy): Eukaryota > Metazoa > Chordata > Amphibia > Anura > Aromobatidae > Allobates > Allobates femoralis. The sequence continues at coordinate 420,657,826 of JARQOC010000001.1, forward strand.
AATCTCTTATGCAATTTTGGACAAGTGCCAAAAAAGAGCGCACTCCCGTGAGATCGTACTCAATATCGGAACGACATTGCGACGTGTAAAGCGGCCTTTAAGGTTGGAGAATTTGGCAGGGACCTGTTGGTGAATTTTATGGGGCTTAGTATAAGTGGGCTAAGAGGTTTGTCATTATTTGAATCTCTTTCCAGAGTCACACACTGAGGTGGGGGAGTCACTTAACAATTCTTGGCTTAGTTTAATCCGGCTTGTGTACCAATAATTTAGGATCTTTTGGTACTCCTAATTTGCCATTGTATTTGTTTTTTATTAAAGTTTGGAAAGCCACCCTGAGGTTTTTTTGGTTGGAAAAAAATGTATTTAGTAGGAATGCATTTTAGCAGAGTAGTTTACTGGAATAGATGCAAGGAGTGCAGTGAAAATGTATAAGATTTTTAGAAGAGTAATCACTTTGAAGGAATTAATCCTCCCTAGTCATAAGTCTTTTTTGCCAAAGTTGTTTAAATCTATTTGGATAGTCAAAGTTAGTTTGTCGAGGTTCATTTTAATTGTTAAGTTGTAATCTCTGGCTAATTCTATGCCTAAGTATTTTTCCAATACACTTTCACATTAAAATGCTGAGAGGCCCTAGATTTTTCTTTTTGGTGGCTGGATTCATATTGAAATCCAAATGTTTCACTACCCCGGTTTTACTTTAAAGTAGGAAATTTTTCCAAAATCATCTAAGAGGTTGAGAAATTACTCAATGGAGGTAACAGGGTCAGTGAAGGATAGGATTATATCGTTAGCAAACATGCTGTCCTTGAGTTCTCTTTTGCCAGATGGAATACCCTTAATTTTTGGATTTTATTCTGGTGTGTTCAGCTAGGGGTTCCATCTGAATCACAAGATAAAGGGGTGATAAAGGGCAGACCTGTCTGGTGCCATTGCTAATCCCAATCAGTTGGGATAAGTGACAATTTGCATAAATGTTTGTGGATGGGGATGAATATAAAGCTTTGATTGAATTCAGGAATTGTTTAAGGCCAAATTTTTCTAGGGTTAGGAATAGATTTTTACTCTATCAAAGGCCTTCTCGGTGTCTAGGGAAGGAGCAGTGATGGCGCTAGTCTCTCACCAAGTGTGCTTATTAAGTTTATAGTTCTTCTTGTTCCATCAGATATTTGCCAGCCCTGGATAATAAGATCCGCCGATTTAATTTTAGGTAATATGTTTTTTAACCTGCTGGCTAAGATTTTAGAATAGACCTTAATGTTGGAGTTAATTGGTGAACTAGGCCTATAATTCTTCACTAATTCTAAATTGCTGTTTGGCTTCGGGATAAAAATGATTGTAGCTTGCATCATGTCCTTTGGGAACTCTCCTGCTTTATTAAAAATGTTCAATAAGTAAGGAGATAATAAGTTAGGAAATGTCTGGTAATACTCATTTGTGTATCAATCAGGCCCTGGGGATTTTTTTTTTATTTTTAGATTTTTAGTTACTTTGTTGACTTCCTCTAAAGTAAAAGGGGCATTCAGAGAAATAAGATCTTCATTCGTTAATTTGGGATGTTCATTTTGGCAGAGGAAATCCTTAATCTTGCCTTTGTTTGATTGAAAGGTATTAGCTTCAAGGTTAAGAGTATAGATTTTTGTAATAATCCGTAAATGACTCTATTTTTTTGGCGTGCATAGAGAAAGAACCATTCTTGTTTTGGATCTTACAGATGTTGTTAATAATTCGAGCTTCTTTGAGCTTTTTTGCCATGTATTTTGATGGTTTGTTTATTGAAAGGTAATGGTTCATTTTTAGGGAACCTATATAATTTTCATATTCTCCAAAGAGTATTTTTGTGAGGTAACTCCCCCTGGGGGACTCAATAGCAACGGAAGTGACACCAACAACCATGTTTTTTTAACGTAACACACTACGGCAGTTTATTATCTGTCAGTCATAAACTGCACACACTTGTCAACATATGTTATATACATAGAACACTATTCACTATTTCAAATAGTCTTGTTTACTGATGAGTGCCGAGCAACCCTTAATGGTCCAGAGAGATGTAGTAATGGATGGTTGGTGGACAGCCACCATGTCCCAACAAGGCTGCAACGTCAGCAAGGAGGTGGAGGAGTGATGTTTTGTGCCGGAATCATTGGGAAACAGCTTCTAGGCCTCTAAGTTTCCTGAAGGTGTGAAAATGACCTCTGCAAAGTATATAGAGTTTCTGACAGAACTTTCTTCCATGGTACAAAAAGCAAAAATGTGCCTTCAAGAGCAAAATCATCTTCATGTATGAAAATGCACCATCTCATGCTGCAAAGAATACCTCTGGTCATTGGCTGCTATGAGCATAAAAGGAGATAAACTCATGGTGCGGCCACCATCTTCCCCTGACCTCAACCCTATAGAGAACTTTTGGAATATAATCAAGCAAAAGATATATGAGGGTGTGAGGCAGTTCACATCAAAACAGCAGCTCTGGGAGGCTATTCTGACATCATGCAAAGAAATACAGTCAGAAACTCTCCAGAAACTCACAAATTCAATGGATGCAAGAATTGTGAAGGTGATATCAAATAACATGTTAACATGTAACTTGGCCAGTTAGGAGGTTTTGGAGTTAAATAGCTTTTTATTTCAGTGAATGTGACCTCCTAATGCTGCAAATCCAACAAATTCGCGTTTTCAGTTCTTTCAAACATATCAAAATGTTTAGAAACTCTACTGTGCCTAATAATTTGGAACAGTGCATTTCCATTTTTTTTATTTTGAAGATTATACTGTTATCATTGGGAGGCTTCTTCAATAAAATTTGATGTATACTCTTAACAGGTGATGACTTTTATTACACTGACTGTCATTTGCACCGACCATTTAGGAAAATCAGAGAAAAAGAACATTACAACAACAGCTCTATAGAACATCGGGAGCACTAACTACAAGTCCCAGGGCGGTTACGGCCACCTGGCTTTATCTACTCTCTACATTTACATATAATACATAGTCACATATCAACAGGAACATTATAGACATCACAGTCTGTCCCCAATGCAGCTATGCCCACCTGGCATTATCTACACCTTTATACATCATACATGGCACTTTTACATAAACCATTATGATTCACACTTATCACCGGGACCTCTGTGACCTTCCAGTCAGTCCCAATAGTGGTTATGACCATCTGGCATTTTTACAGGGATCAGTACCCACAGAACCCTCCATAGTTACAGGATTCATTATAGATCGAACCCACATTCGAGACATGCACAGTCTCAGCCCATGGTACGTGTCCCCACCTTATGGAACACCAGAGACATTCCCCGTCTTTCTTCATGGCACTCACACAGCCATACAAGGCACAGACCAGGTTTTAGGCTACCTGAGATCACGGTGTACCCAAGGTTTCCTCACCATGTGCTCTTCAAGTCGCCAATCGCCTCCAAGTCCACCATCACAAGCCCAGATCTCCAGGACCAGCAGCTGCACAAACACGTCCAAGCGAGCACCCTCTAGGTTCAGCCAGGAACCCCATTCCCTCTGGTGCTCTACCAACCTCTAGGTCTACCCACAGTCTCCATACGAGTCAGAGGGACACGTGCCCCCACATGGAGACAGCAAGCTTCCCTCCACGTCCACACTTCTGACACACGTCCTCACATCTCTCTCATAATATCATGCTGTTCTTTCTCCCATCTCTTCCTCTCTCACAGCACTAGACAGCTTTATATCCTGCCTGCCACACCCACACCAGGGAAGCTGTGATCAAATCACTCACACTCAAACCCAGCAGCTGTTAACCCTGTGTGTGCCGCTACAGAGTTAACATACACTTAACCCTGTGAGTGCTGTAAGGTCTAGCAGAGCAATGACCCAGATTGCAGCACAGGACATGTGAGTCATACCGGCCACGTGCTATAGTGTCTGGCATGCCTCAAAGGATTTAATGTCAGTTCTAGTTTTCATGATTTTACAGTGAGTGTCAACTAAAGAATGGAAAGAATTTAGTTGCAATTCCTCTCATTATTTTAATTGACCTTGTAATTCCTCTAATTTCTTTTTTTTTTTGTTTCTTGTGTATGGCCAGGATCTGTACGAATATGCCCCTAATGACTGCTTTTTGCGTGTTCCACAGAATAAAGGGATCTATAGATTCTGACATCTTATAATATACATCTATTATATAATCACGAATGGGTTTTTTGCCCCTTCTGAGTCCGCTCGCGCTGCGAGTCAGCGTGGTCATGTGGATACGCCCGAAGCATTGGCCGCGCAGCGGCCATTGCAAGCAGTTCTAAGGCGACTCGCTCTTCTAGAATCCCGATGCATGTGCATCGGGCACCCAGCTAGTATATACATATAAATGTATACTATAAATTGCAAGATGAAAACCCCAGACTATAGAAGCCTAGAATAAGTATATGTGTTGTGGTGCAGTGAAGGGTCTAGTGCTGGATGGTAGGTATATTGCTCCCAGCATGGTACAGCCTGGCCTGGATTTTCCCTAAAGCTCCAGGTTTTCCAAGTCAGGGTGGGTCAGGATCAGGTGGAGCAATCAGACCTGGATAAGGGAGTTAGTAGAAAATATCAGCGAGGAGCTAGGCTGGTGTAAGCCTGGATGTGCAGCATGGTCTGGTTATACAGCTGTAAGGGTCTGTGACAAGACTCAAACAACCCTGGGAAAGGCACCTGGAGGTCGTCTATGGACTGCAACTAACCACGTCGCTAGTGGTGACCAGGCGGCTGCTTAGTTAAGCCTGTCCTGTGCAAGGGTGAGTCTGAGACCTGTGGTTCTCTAGATTGGAGTACATTTGTGTTGGTTTTTTTTTCCTTCTGCCACATGCTGTTTTAAAGTGTGAATAAAACACTGAAGTTTGGACTTTAAGCCCATGTGCTGCCTCCCTACAATGTATACTATAAATTGTGAGATGAAAACCCCAGACTATAGAAGCCTAGAATAAGTATCTATAGATTCTGATTCGTTCTGCAAAAAATAATTTACAATAGCTTGTTCTATCTCTAGTTTATATTTTGAGTGTTGAATTAAGTAAGAATTGCACCACCAGAGAAAGTCCGGAGATTTGTTTTTCCCCAGATTCATTTTCACACAGTAATGATGAGTGGTCTGAAAAAGATTTGGGATTTATTTCTATACTTTTAACATTAGAAATGCTGAAAACATCTGTCAGTGGCAAGTCAATTCTGGAAAATGTCCGGTGCACCTCTGAATAGAATGTGAATTCTATTGATGTTGTGTTAATGGATCTAAGAGCGTCATATAGCTCATTTTTAGAGAGCCATTTTTTTAGTGGGGGTTTTTTCCTGCAGTTCAGTGCAGTAGAGTACTGTTGTGCATCTGGAACTATATTGATATTGCCTAGAATGATTAAGTTCCCCTTTTTAGCTCCGGAGCAATAGCCATAATTTTATCCAAGAAATTTAGTTAAGCTTGGTCCGGAACATACACATTGACTACAGTGGTTAATTTATTATAACACAGATGAGTCCTGCACACAGAGAACAGGTCTGTAAGAACCTGTTCACACCACCAGCATAATTGGAAACAAAAAGCTATTGCGACAAAAAACAACAGTACACTGCAGTAAAAATATTAAAATGCAAGTGCAGTATAAAAATGGTATAACAAATGCAGGGTACTTAGTTAATCCGTTTTTTTGCGCAGAAAAAGTTATTTTAAGCCACGTCACTATCTTCAAAGTGTACCCATCTCAGACGCGGTCCTAACTGTTGTATTAAAAACCTGACTGGTGTGAATACTTACCAGTAAGCAGGAACCAGCATGACCAGTGTCTGAAGTGGCATGAAGGCGACGGGGCTCTATGTGTGCAGGGCCCAGTCAGGTTTTTAATACAACAGTTAGGACCGCGTCTGAGATGGGTACACTTTGAAGATAGTGACGTGGCTTAAAATAACTTTTTCTGCGCAAAAAAACGGATTAACTAAGTACCCTGCATTTGTTATACCATTTTTATACTGCACTTGCATTTTAATATTTTTACTGCAGTGTACTGTTGTTTTTTGTCGCAATAGCTTTTTGTTTCCAAAAGTGGTTAATTTATTGTTTATATATGCAATATTGATTATCTACCTTCTGAATCTTTAGGTATTATTGTGATGACACCTGATTTCTTCTTTTCATTTAGTGACTCGAATATGTGGGGGAAATTTTTATGGTTAACCTAACCTCTTGAGGGAGATGCTGTTGTCCAGTCCAAGTCGCTATAGGTCTCTGAGGATGGATCTAGGACAGGTGGTTTCCAGGTCCACAGTTCCTTCCTTTTTGCATTAGGTTTGAAGGGTCATATGTCTATGTCAGTATCTTCTTTTTCCGTATTTGAAGTTTCGGAGAATGGGTTGGACCCTGGAGCTCTCAAATAGCTTGTTCCTTTTGGACTTGCAAGGCTGTTGGGAACTACAATGATAGAGTCTCCCATTTTTTCCTTGGTGTTAGAACATGCCTTTTGTGTTGCAATACCTTTTGATTCCCTTCCTGGGGTTGTGTTAGTGGGTTTATGTTGAGTTTTATTACTCTCCATATTTGGAGGCAATGGCATTATCTATGTTGGCTTGGTCATTTTTCGCTTTGGACATTTCCTGCTAGTTATAGTGGTCCTTCAAGGATATTCTTGTTAGAGATTGTGAATGGAATCTGACAGGTTTTATTACCCAAAGGTTATCTTAAAACAAAGTACCGTATATACTCGTGTATAAGCCGAGTTTTTCAGCCCAAAAATTGGGCTGAAAAGTCCCCCCCTCGGCTTATACACGGGTCATACGGTATGCTGTGGGGGGGGGGCTGTGACCGGGGGCTGGAGGAGGCAGGAGGGGGCCGCGGTGACCGCAGGCGGTCACGTGGGGCCGCCTCATTAGTGCAATGAATATGCACGGCATCCCCCCGTCCATCAGCGGCGGGGGGATGCCGTGCATATTGCACTATACAGCCCCCCTCCTTAATATGGGTCCCCCAGTAGTAATAAACAGCCCCCCCTCCTTATCATGTCCCCCCCAGGCTGCGGCTGCTGTCAAAATAACAAACACTTTATACATCACCTTCCGGCGCAGCTCTCCGCTCCTCCGGTCCTCCGCTCCTCCGCTCGCCGGCTTCTTCTTCCTTGTTGTGCCGGTGTCATGTGACCGGGCGCAGGAGATGACGTCATTTCCTGCGCGCCGTCACAGAAGCCGGCACATCAAAGAAGAAGAAGCCGGCGAGCGGAGGACCGGAGGAGCGGAGAGCTGCGCCGGAAGGTGATGTATAAAGTGTTTGTTATTTTGACAGCTGCCGCAGCCTGGGGGGGGAATGATAAGGAGGGGGGGCTGTTTATTACTACTGGGGCTGCTGGATACTACACTGGGGCAGTATACTACCACTGGGGCTGCTGGATACTACACTGGGGCTGTATATACCTCTGGGGCTGCTGTATACTACCACTGGGGCTGTATATACCTGTGGGGCTGCTGTATACTACACTGGGGCTGTATATACCTGTGGGGCTGCTGTATACTACCACTGGGGCTGTATATACCTGTGGGGCTGCTGTATACTACACTGGGGCTGTATATACCTCTGGGGCTGCTGTATACTACCACTGGGGCTGTATATACCTGTGGGGCTGCTGTATACTACCACTGGGGCTGTATATACCTGTGGGGCTGCTGTATACTACCACTGGGGCTGTATATACCTGTGGGGCTGCTGTATACTACCACTGGGGCTGTATATACTTCTGGGGCTGCTGTATACTACCACTGGGGCTGTATATACCTCTGGGGCTGCTGGATACTACCACTGGGGCTGTATATACCTCTGGGGCTGCTGGATGCTACCACTGGGGCTGTATATACCTCTGGGGCTGCTGTATACTACCAATGGGGCTGTATATACCTCTGAGGCTGCTGTATACTACCTCTGGGGCTGCTGTATACTACCACTGGGGCTGTATATACCTGTGGGGCTGCTGTATACTACACTGGGGCTGTATATACCTCTGGGGCTGCTGTATACTACCACTGGGGCTGTATATACCTCTGGGGCTGCTGTATACTACCACTGGGGCTGTATATACCTCTGGGGCTGCTGTATACTACCACTGGGGCTGTATATACCTGTGGGGCTGCTGTATACTACCACTGGGGCTGTATATACCTCTGGGGCTGCTGTATACTACCTCTGGGGCTGCTGTATACCTGTGGGGCTGCTGTATACTACCCCTGGGGCTGTATATACCTCTGGGGCTGCTGGATGCTACCACTGGGGCTGTATATACCTCTGGGGCTGCTGTATACTACCAATGGGGCTGTATATACCTCTGAGGCTGCTGTATACTACCTCTGAGGCTGCTGTATACTACCTCTGAGGCTGCTGTATACTACCTCTGGGGCTGCTGTATACTACCACTGGGGCTGTATACTACCTCTGGGGCTGCTGTATATACCTTTGGGGCTGCTGTATACTACCTCTGGGGCTGCTGTATACTACCTCTGGGGATGCTGTATACTACCACCGGGGCTGTATATACCTCTGGGGATGCTGTATACTACCACTGGGGCTGTATATACCTCTGGGGCTGCTGTATACTAACTACTGGAGCTGCTGCTGTATATACCACTGGGGCTGCTGCTGTATACTACCACTAAGGAGGCTGCTGTATACTACCATTGGGGGGCCTGTATACCACACTCGCTGGGGCTGTATACCTGTGCTGGAGTCCACCCTCGGCTTATACACGAGTCAATAGGTTTTCCCAGGTTTTGGGGGCAAAAGTAGGGGGGTCGGCTTATACACGGGTCGGCTTATACACGAGTATATACGGTAAGTTTCTAAATAGAAGTTTAGATGGGACGTTCTGTATTGAAATAGTAGTTGACACAGATAGGTATTGTAATGGTTACAAAGTTAGTTCGGTTGTGGTCCTTTGTTAAACTTTATTATATGTCAGAGCCACCAGTACCATTGATATGCTTTAGCAACAACACAATAGAAGGCTGTGAGGGAGGCACAGCTTTCAACAGACTTTGCTCTGCACAGGGCATCCAAATAACAATACAATAATTTACAGCACAGCCACCGCAGTAGTAAATCTCATGAAGCGCTGCAGTCACTGCTCCTGTATTAAAACTGCAGACAGCAATACTATTTACTGATGTCTTCATTTGATGTGATTCTCCCTGCAGCTCAGATGGTTAGGTTACCTTGAACAGCGTCAGAATCTTTATTGTGTTTCATGTTGCAAAAATTCAGACCTGTTCAGGCTCCCAGAGTCTCTACTATTGTCCAGTCTGCTTTCTGTAACTTAGTCCTTAGGCTGCTTTCACATCACAATTTAGTGCCTATCCTCTTTCAAACTCGGATCCCACGGACAACTACTAATTCACACGAATCCCTGCAATCGGATGGCAAATAGCCATCCGAACCGATCTATGCAGGATCCGTGTGGTCCCCTGTCTCTCTCTGCTCCTGCCTCCTCCATCTTCCTCTGCCATTCTATTCTGTCCACCCTGTTCCTCTATCCTGATCTAATCCCTATCCTGTACCCTGTTCTCTTCCCTGTGTGTTTAAACAAAAAACAAAAATCTCCTCCCGGAGGATACATCACATTGTTACCGGCTCCCAGGATGCAACACCATCGGGGCAGAAGGACCTGTGATGATGTCAGAGAACCGATAACATGACACATCAGCTGACCGGCTCTCTGACATCACGACAAGCCCTTCTGCACCGATGGTGTCGCATCCTGGGAGCCGGTGACAAGGTGATGTATCCTCCAGGAGGAGTTTTTTTTTTTTTAACACATAGGGAAGAGAACAGGAGACATGATAGGGATTAGATCAGGATAGAGGGCAGGGGGGACAGAATAGAATAGCGGGGAAGGACGGAATAGAGGAAATGAGGAGTAGATGGGGGAAAGGAAGATGGAGGGATCAAAGAGCCAACATTGGATCTGAGGTGAACTCGGATTCGATGTCTATAGGCTCACATTTTGTGGGCACTCGGATCAGCAGTGATCCAATGCTGTCCGGTTTGAGTCACAGACACAAAATCACAGCAGGCTGTGATTTTGTGCCCGTGATTAAATCAGACAGCATCGGATGGTGCCAAAATCGGATGCCAATAGTGGCACATCCGATCCGATTCCCATAGGGGGACATGGGATCCCATTTCAGATCCGAGGGTATCTGTTTTGAAACGGATACAATTGGATGACCTAAAATCGTAATGTGAAAGCAGCCTTGGAGTGAGATCCAGGGTCTATGGGCAAAGGTCTAAAGGTTTCACTCAGTCTATATATAAACAGCAGGGTTGGGGGGAGATGAAGATCAGGGGGATTATGTCCTTGGCGTGACTGTGCCCCTAGAGATAGTGATTGCTTCCGGGTTTCACTGCTGGGGGAAGTTAGGGTGCAGAGATTACGGTTGATCTGTTGCTGTATTTTCCCTCCATCCCCAGCAATCACTCCTCCTTGTCAGTATTTCCCGCCGACTCCCAGGCTTGCATCCTCCACCCATTATGCTCTGCAACCCTCTGCCCATTAGGCTCCACCCCCTCCATCGGTCCCTGCCACCTTTTGGCTGATCATGTGTTTTCCCCGAGGTTTTACCTCACCCACAGTTTGATCCATGAGCTGGTGCTAAGAGTTTCTTTGTCCAGTGGCTCTGGGTCTCCAGTCTAGGCACAACGATATTATTTGTGAGTATGGGGTGAAGAGGGAGGGAGGAGTCACCACTCCAGCATGCAGGCTTGGAGCCTAAGTCACTTAGCTGCTACCACCAATGCTAGGTGTTAAGCAAGTAGGGGAAAAGATGGTGCGAATGCAGATCTTTTGTAGCTTTAAATTGTCGTTTTAGGCTTTTAGGCGCCTGGAGCTCACTTCCCTGCTGCTTACATGTACGGCAGCAGGCCATGCCCCCAATATAAGGTTAATGTATTGACAACCAGGGACAAACATTTAAAATATGACATACTAAACAAATTGGCCATTGGGGTGATAACATATAACACCTACATTATATTCATAAACACAGATTTAGATGGTGACTTCCAATTATGACAGATCACTATATAGGCACTAAAAATATAATGTTCCAAGCACAATTATATCAAGCATCAGATGGCATAGCCAACAATGAAACATACAATTAGAAAGTAACCTAACACAGTTTACTACTGTCCATGTGGTCAATCACAGGATACCAAAAGCATCGGTCATGTGTTAATTGACATACGCGTTTACATTATCCTCATCCTACATTGTATCCTCTCTGCAAAGTAGCACCCATTTTTGATATATGTAGCCAGTTTACTGCGCTCTTCTTTTATGAGTGAATACACCGTATGACAGTGGTGTACAGACCAAGAGGTGCCCGGCGCTCTACACAACTCGCAAGGGAACACGGGGACAACAGTGGGCCCTGTTGGTAGGGAATAGGTTGAAGGGGCACCTCCTTTACTCACTTGAGGATGAACCCTGATCTCCCTATCGTGGATATATGGGTTCTTTTACCCCATTGCTGATCAGGACACTTTGTCCCTTGCTAGCCATACTCTTATCCCTCACAAGGGAGCTGGCCTGCGGGATTGCTAGTCCCACCACTACACTAATACAACACCAATGGAATGAAAGACAGACAGGGAAAACTCCAAAGGATAAAAGCAACTTCACGGCTGCAGCCACATTCCTATCCAGCAGACAACTTGGCACCGGTCAGTTCATCAACAGCTCCTTCCACCCAGGCAGCTTGCAATGAATGAGATTCAATCATTAGCTCAAGATGGGTCATGTGAGTATTTGAAGGAGATGAGAGGTCACAGAGTAGCTGCACCTGAATAGATCACCAATGAGCTTGCTAGCAGCCAAACTGACATTAACCCCTTCAGTATTAAAAGAAAGTAATACACTTTTAATATGAAGAGTCTAATTAAAGAAATAAGAATAAGGTCCAAAACTGTCACAAGTCTTCACAGAACTTAATCCAGATTACACCTAAGGAAGGAACACTACGAGCTACCTGCATTAACTTTTGTTAATACCTGTCTCTCAAGGTTCTCACCTGCACAACTAGGTAAAAATGTAATAAATATAGGCTTTTGAGATACCACACATCTCCTGAGCCATGACCTGTGAAAAACTTCATGGGTATTAAGTATTGTGTTTAGCTCTAGCCAAACAGCCAAAGGGTTAATAACATCCTTTACTTGATATGGACCACCAAACCTAAAGCCCAGAGCCCCAGATGGACACCTCCACTTTATAAACTGAAAAAACCCTCACCCTCAATACCTGTCCAAATGAGGATAAGGAAAATGGGAGAACAAACAATGAAATAGCAGAAGTGCTTTATTAAAACAGCAGAAAAGTGAAAATTATACAAATAATTCCAATGTTCCCCAAAGAGCCTTATGGTTAAATTCTTATAATGGAGGGATTTCTACAAGATTTAATGGTTATTGTCTAGAAACAGAATACACAGATTTATTCCACAGTTATAAAAGTAGCCCTCTGGATATATTGGATACAATGTCTTTCTTACAAAAAACCCCTAGATAATTACCAAACTACATCTGTATAGGGTATGCAGTGCATAATTCCATACACCGTGTCAAAAACAAACCAAAAATGCCCAAATTATTTGGGTATCTAAAATATAGGGGTAGACAAGCGTAAGAACTGCTCACCTTAGTCAGTTGTGAGACCCACAACTGGTATATGCACATCACAGCTGCAGCAGGATCCTCTACCACATGGATGGTCCTCGGTAATCTCCAAAAATGGACAGAAAGTTTATGATCCGCGCTGCTGTTCAATAACAAGACTTTCTTAAATAGTGGATCTTTACTCCTACGCATTTCAAGATCCTCATGATCTCTTCCTCAGGGATGCATACAACAGAGTGGCAATCAAGTAGCAAATTCAGGTATATATACACAGTTCAACCAATTGGAAATAGCCATATTATCTTGGTATATATGCAAACAGCAGGGATCCATGATGTCATGATAATATGGCTATTTCCAGTTGGTTGAACTGGGTATATATACCTGAATTTGCTACTTGCTTGCCACCTACATTATATCGAAGATAAAAAGATACAATCCCTGGAGTAGGCTGCTAATTATAACATCAGTAATAGAGGCAAGGTAGGTAAAGCATAACTATCCAAATGCCAAAAGGCTATCATCATAAGACCTTACCTTGAGCCATTATAGAAATAGCAACAATTGAAGCACCACTCCAGGGACACCCTCAACACGTTACACCAAAGAAGAATGGCTTCATCAGGCGGCGCACTATCAGATGATGAAATTCCCCTTGTATAGTAGGTTAATACCGCAGCTGTGCATAATTGCAGGTGATCACCCGTCCGCCACTAAATGTACACAGTTCCGGAATTACCGGAAGTGACCTGGCATTGGCATAGTAACACACACGCTCTGTCCATTAAAGCAGCGCTCCGATTGCGTGTATACCCCGCCCCCCGATACGTCATTCCCCATGAGCAATCACAGAGAAGGACAAAGGAGAAGAAAAGAACTTCCGTATAAGGAGTGCACTCCGGTTTTTTATATATCCAAACACAAGTGATTTATTATATATGTAAGTGGACAGAAACAAGAAACCAGTTATTAAAAACAATTGGGCCCAAAACCGCTCATACAGCTGTGTATATAGAATCAACAAAGGAAGGTAAAAATATGGTCTATATGGACAGGGACTATAGATACAAGAGTAGTGGGATACTGTATATCACAATGAAAAACCCCTCAAGGATTAAGTTTAGAGTAAACACAAGAGGTGTGGGGATATCAGAAAGGGGAATCAACCATGGATGGAGGGATCACTATGGTGACACCTGGGAGAAAGCAAACAGAGCATATTACAATTTATTACATGATAGAAATTAGAGTGGAACTTGATAAGGGCAAATAAGATTCAAAACCCCCATAACAGTAAAAGGGGATTGAGTAAACATCCCACATGTGATTTATGATAATGCACATATACAATAGGCATACTGGGTATAATAAAGACAGGATGAATATCACATAGAAGGAGTATTCAAGGAAACCCTTATGGAGCAGCAATGCTCAACAGGTCCCAGGTGTAAAGTTACACCTATAACATGAGGTATATTGTAAACCAATAAGCCCAGGCATGACCAGTAAAAGGGTCACCCGTTGGTGGATATACAGTATCCAAGGTCCATTTCTTTGTAGGAAAGGTGAGCTTGCCAGCATGTAGATCGGTTGGACAGAGAAGGAGCGGAGGAAGAATTTCATCCACCCAATCATCCGAGAGAGACGTGGAAGTGGTGGAGCCGAGGGAGAGGCAGAGCACATAAAAGGAGCCTCTACAGGAGCAGCAATGTAGACCTCTACATGAATTGAAATTACCAAGGGAGTGCAAGGAAATAATAACCTAACAAGTTAAACACAGAAAAAAGCGGTGAATACAACAATGTGAATAAGGTGAAGTGCTAAATACAATACAAGGGGGTACATACAGTTAGGGCCAGAAATATTTGGACAGTGACACAATTTTCGCGAGTTGGGCTCTGCATGCCACCACATTGGATTTGAAATGAAACCTCTACAACAGAATTCAAGTGCAGATTGTAATGTTTAATTTGAAGGGTTGAACAAAAATATCTGATAGAAAATGTAGGAATTGTACACATTTCTTTACAAACACTCCACATTTTAGGAGGTCAAAAGTAATTGGACAAATAAACATAACCCAAACAAAATATTTTTATTTTCAATATTTTGTTGCGAATCCTTTGGAGGCAATCACTGCCTTAAGTCTGGAACCCATGGACATCACCAAACGCTGGGTTTCCTCCTTCTTAATGCTTTGCCAGGCCTTTACAGCCGCAGCCTTCAGGTCTTGCTTGTTTGTGGGTCTTTCCGTCTTAAGTCTGGATTTGAGCAAGTGAAATGCATGCTCAATTGGGTTAAGATCTGGTGATTGACTTGGCCATTGCAGAATGTTCCACTTTTTTGCACTCATGAACTCCTGGGTAGCTTTGGCTGTATGCTTGGGGTCATTGTCCATCTGTACTATGAAGCGCCGTCCAATCAACTTTGCAGCATTTGGCTGAATCTGGGCTGAAAGTATATCCCGGTACACTTCAGAATTCATCCGGCTACTCTTGTCAGCTGTTATGTCATCAATAATCACAAGTGACCCAGTGCCATTGAAAGCCATGCATGCCCATGCCATCACGTTGCCTCCACCATGTTTTACAGAGGATGTGGTGTGCCTTGGATCATGTGCCGTTCCCTTTCTTCTCCAAACTTTTTTCTTCCCATCATTCTGGTACAGGTTGATCTTTGTCTCATCTGTCCATAGAATACTTTTCCAGAACTGAGCTGGCTTCTTGAGGTGTTTTTCAGCAAATTTAACTCTGGCCTGTCTATTTTTGGAATTGATGACTGGTTTGTATCTAGATGTGAACCCTTTGTATTTACTGTCATGGAGTCTTCTCTTTACTGTTGACTTAGAGACATATACACCTACTTCACTGAGAGTGTTCTGGACTTCAGTTGATGTTGTGAACGGGTTCTTCACCAAATAAAGTATGCGGCGATCATCCACCACTGTTGTCATCCGTGGACACCCAGGCCTTTTAGAGTTCCCAAGTTCACCAGTCAATTCCTTTTTTCTCAGAATGTACCCAACTGTTGATTTTGCTACTCCAAGCATGTCTGCTATCTCTCTGATGGATTTTTTCTTTTTTTTCAGCCTCAGGATGTTCTGCTTCACCTCAATTGAGAGTTCCTTTGACCGCATGTTGTCTGGTCACAGCAACAGCTTCCAAATGCAAAACCACACACCTGGAATCCACCCCTGACCTTTTAACTACTTCATTGATTACAGGTTAACGAGGGAGACGCCTTCAGAGTTAATTGCAGCCCTTAGAGTCCATTGTCCAATTACTTTTGGTCCCTTGAAAAAGAGGAGGCTATGCATTACAGAGCTATGATTCCTAAACCCTTTCTCCGATTTGGATGTGGAAACTCTCATATTGCAAATGGGAGTGTGCACTTTCAGCCCATATATATTATATAATCGCGAATCGGAAAAGCGCCCCTCCGCGCGCTACTTCCGGCGTGGTCATGCGGATACGAATTTAACATTGGGCGCGAAGCGCCCAATGCTGCGCGAGCAATGGCCGCGAGGCCATTGCGAGTCGCTGGCTGAGGGTGAGCAATGGCCGCGAAGCGGCCATTGCGAGTCGCTGCCCGAAATTTGAACCACAGGCTCCGCAACAACCTTAGCGATTTACCGCTCAGGTAGCGCGAGCAATGGCCGCGAGGCCATTGCGAGTCGCTGCCTGAGCCGCAACTCGCTCCCCGGGGCACAGCCGCCTCCGCTCCCCGCTACCCACAATTCTCCCCCCCCACCCATGTCCGCACAGACCCCCCCGCATGTCCGCACAGACCCCCCCCATGTCCGCACAGACCCCCCCCATGTCCGCACAGACCCCCCCATGTCCGCACAGCCCCCCCCATGTCCGCACAGCCACCCCCATGTCCGCACAGCCCCCCCCCATGTCCGCACAGCCACCCCCCATGTCCGCACAGCCACCCACATGTCGTCCACACACCCACCCCATGTCCGCACACCCACCCCATGTCCGCACACCCACCCCATGTCCGCACACCCACCCCATGTCCGGCACCTAAGCCCCTACCCCCTAAGCCCAGCCGCACATAACCCCCTACCGTCCGCCGCCAAGCCCCGACCCGCCGCACCTAATCCCCTACCCCCTAAGCCCCGTGGCACCTAAACCCCTACCCCCTAAGCCCACCCGCACCTAACCCCCTACCGTCCGCCGCCAAGCCCCGACCCGCCGCACCTAATCCCCTACCCCATAAGCCACGCCGCACCTAAAAGCCCACAGCCACCCCATGTCTGCACACCCACCCCATGTCCGCACACCCACCCCATGTCCGCACACCCACCCCATGTCCGGCACCTAAGCCCCTACCCCCTAAGCCCAGCCGCACATAACCCCCTACCGTCCGCCGCCAAGCCCCGACCCGCCGCACCTAATCCCCTACCCCCTAAGCCCCGCGGCACCTAAGCCCCTACCCCCTAAGCCCACCCGCACCTAACCCCCTACCGTCCGCCGCCAAGCCCCGACCCGCCGCACCTAATCCCCTACCCCATAAGCCTCGCCGCACCTAAAAGCCCCGCGGCACCTAAGCCCCTACCCTCTAAGCCCAGCCGCACATAACCCCCTACCATCCGCCGCCAAGCCCCGACCCGCCGCACCTAATCCCCTACCCCCTAAGCCCCGCCGAACCTAAAAGCCCCGCGGCACCTAAGCCCCTACCCTCTAAGCCCTGCCGCACCTAACCCCCTACCGTCCGCCGCCAAGCCCCGACCCGCCGCACCTAATCCCCTACCCCCTAAGCCCCGCGGCACCTAAACCCCTACCCCCTAAGCCCACCCGCACCTAACCCCCTACCGTCCGCCGCCAAGCCCCGACCCGCCGCACCTAATCCCCTACCCCATAAGCCACGCCGCACCTAAAAGCCCACAGCCCCCCCATGTCCGCACACCCACCCCATGTCCGCACACCTACCCCATGTCCGCACACCCACCCCATGTCCGGCACCTAAGCCCCTACCCCCTAAGCCCAGCCGCACATAACCCCCTACCGTCCGCCGCCAAGCCCCGACCCGCCGCACCTAATCCCCTACCCCCTAAGCCCCGCGGCACCTAAGCCCCTACCCCCTAAGCCCACCCGCACCTAACCCCCTACCGTCCGCCGCCAAGCTCCGACCCGCCGCACCTAATCCCCTACCCCATAAGCCCCGCCGCACCTAAAAGCCCCGCGGCACCTAAGCCCCTACCCCTAAGCCCAGCCGCACATAACCCCCTACCGTCCGCCGCAAAGCCCCGACCCGCCGCACCTAATCCCCTACCCCCTAAGCCCACCCGCACCTAACCCACTACCGTCCGCCGCCAAGCCCCGACCCGCCGCACCTAATCCCCTACCCCATAAGCCACGCCGCACCTAAAAGCCCCGCGGCACCTAAGCCCCTACCCCCTAAGCCCAGCCGCACATAACCCCCTACCGTCCGCCGCCAAGCCCCGACCCGCCGCACCTAATCCCCTACCTCCTAACTCCGCAGCCCCTCAGTCCATACCCTCTAAGCCCCGTCGCACCTAAGCCCCGACCACACGCACCTAATCCCCTACCCCCTAAGCCCACCCGCACCTAAGCCCCTACCGTCCGCCGCCAAGCCCCAACCCGCTGCACCTAATCCCCTACCCCCTAAGCCCCGCCGCCTCCTAAGCTCACGCCGCTAACACCTAAGGCCCTACACCAGAAGCCCCCGCCGTCCCCTAACCTAACGTCCCCGTCGATTACTTACATGCCTTCTTAGTCATCTGATCGTCCGTCCGATCCACAACTCCTCCGTCCGGCCAGGCGTCCTCTTCCTCCGGCCCCGGGGGTCTTCTCTCTTCTTTCCGCCATCTCCGCCTCTTCGTCCGGGCCCCAGGGTCTTCTGTCTTCTTTCCGCCAACTTCCAGCTACGACGTCCTCTTCAGTTATCATTAACATAGAATGGACGACAAATCCGCCATTCTATCTTAATGAGATGTGAGGGGCTCTTCTGATTGGTCGCTCTCTACTGCCCTCAGCCAATCAGAAGAGCCCCTCATTTCCCATTCAAATACATTAGCGGTATGTCGGCGATTTTATGGCCGGCCACCTGGTTCTATTTGTCGGCCCTAAAATTGCGGACATACCGCTAATGCATCTCTATAGGCAGTCAGCTCAATTTCTGATTCGTCGCTCTCTGCTGACACAGTTCTCATTCAGGTCCGCATTTCTTTTTTTTTTTGTATATTATTTTTTATTTAATTATTTATTATTTTTTATTTATTTTTAAATTATTTTTAAATTCTTTTTTTATTATTTTTTTTATTATTACATTTATTTATTATTGTAAGTGACACTGACACACAGTTCTCATTCAGGTCCGCATTTTTATTTTTTTTTATTATTATTTTTTAATTATTTTAAAATTATTTTAAAATTATTTTTTTAATATTGTTTTTATTATTAAATTTATTTATTATTTTAAGTCAGTCTGAGGCAGAGACCCAGTTTTATGGGCGCCCACCCCATAAATAATTACATAAAAAATAATAATAAAAAAATAAAAAAATGCGGACCTGAATGAGAACTGTGTCTCAGTCTCACTTAAAATAATAAATTTAATAATAAAAAAAATAATAAAAAAATTAAAAATAATAATAAATACATAAAATATAATAATAAATAAAATAATAATAAAAAAAAAAAAAGGCGGACCTGAATGAGAACTCTGTCTCAGTCTTACTTAAAATAATACATAAATTTAATAATAAAACAAATAATAAAAAAATAATTTACAAATAATAGAAAAATATATAAAAAATAATAAATAATTAAATAAAAAATAATAATAAAAAAAAAAAAAAAAAGGCGGACCTGAATGACAACTGTCTCTCAGTCTCACTTAAAATAATAAATAAATTTAATAATAAAAAGAATAATAAAAAAATAATAAAAAAAAAATAAAAAAAAAAAAAAAAATAATAATAATTACATAAAAAATAATAAGACAAAAAAAAAAAAATATACGCTATGTAAACACAGTCTTCATTCAGGTCCGCTCAAACGCCTCATAGACATACATGGCGGATAATCCTGCACGCTGATTGGTCTCGTCTTCCCATAGAGAAACATGGCCATGTTTCTCTATGGGAAAAAACGAACTATCAGCGTCCACGATTATCCGCCATGTATGTCTATGAGGCGTTTGAGCGGACCTGAATGGAAACTGTTTGTAAATACAGTTTCCATTCAAAAGCCAATCAGCACTTACTTTACGCCCCCCCCGCCATTTTGTGGTTTCAAATTTCACAGCCGAGTTTATAAGGCGCGAAATTTGAAATCACTCTTCATTTCTGCTACCTGCTACCTCGATCACGGACTGCCGGATTCGGAGGCCGCAAGAAGACTCGCTGCTGGATTTACCGAAGCAAGCTTCAAGAGGACCCCAACTACCCTACAGCTAAGATATCCTTTCAGAGCTAACAATCTTTCTTTACATTCTTTGTCTTTTATTTTACCCTTTCTACACTCCCTATTTTTTCCCACTTCTACTATCTACACTACTTGTCTACCTTTTTTTCTTCTTTACCCTCTAATCCCTTCTATACTCCTATTGCCTATCTAGCCCCCCCCACGTCCACACAGCCCCCCTCCCCCCCACCGTTGTCCACTCACACCCCGCTACACACCATAGACCCTCGCACGGGGTCCATGGAGCCGAGGCGCTGCACCCGACTCTGCTCCCCGCTACCCCCCCCATTAACGATACACACACCACCACCGATCCCCAGCCCCCTCCATTATGTCCGCACAGCCCCCCCCATCTCCGCACAGCCACCCCCGTGTCCGCACACCCACCCCAATGTCCGCACACCCACCCCAATGTCCGCACACCCACCCCCATGTCCACACAGCCACCCCCATGTCCGCACACCCACCCCATGTCCGCCCACCCACCCCGCAATGTCCGCACAGCCACCCCGCACCTAAGCTCCTACCCCCTAACTCCGCCGCCCCTAAGTCCATACCCTCTAAGCCTCGCCGCACCTAAGCCCAGACCAGACGCACCTAATCCCCTACCCCCTAAGCCCCCCCGCACCTAAAAGCCCCGCGGCACCTAAGCCCCTACCCCCTAAGCCCAGCCGCACATAACCCCCTACCGTCCGCCGCCAAGCCCCGACCCGCCGCACCTAATCCCCTACCCTCTAAGCCCCGCCGCACCTAAAAGCCCCGCGGCACCTAAGCCCCTACCCTCTAAGCCCCGCCGCACCTAACCCCCTATCGTCTGCCGCCAAGCCCCGACCCGCCGCACCTAATCCCCTACCCCATAAGCCACGCCGCACCTAAAAGCCCACAGCCCCCATGTCCGCACACCCACCCCATGTCCGCACACCCACCCCATGTCCGCACACCCACCCCATGTCCGGCACCTAAGCCCCTACCCCCTAAGCCCAGCCGCACATAACCCCCTACCGTCCGCCGCCAAGCCCCGACCCGCCGCACCTAATCCCCTACCCCCTAAGCCCCGCGGCACCTAAACCCCTACCCCCTAAGCCCACCCGCACCTAACCCCCTACCGTCCGCCGCCAAGCCCCGACCCGCCGCACCTAATCCCCTACCCCATAAGCCACGCCGCACCTAAAAGCCCACAGCCCCCCCATGTCCGCCACACCCACCCCATGTCCGCACACCCACCCCATGTCCGCACACCCACCCCATGTCCGGCACCTAAGCCCCTACCCCCTAAGCCCAGCCGCACATAACCCCCTACCGTCCGCCGCCAAGCCCCGACCCGCCGCACATAATCCCCTACCCCCTAAGCCCCGCGGCACTTAAGCCCCTACCCCCTAAGCCCACCCGCACCTAACCCCCTACCGTCCGCCGCCAAGCCCCGACCCGCCGCACCTAATCCCCTACCCCATAAGCCCCGCGGCACCTAAGCCCCTACCCCTTAAGCCCAGCCGCACATAACCCCCTACCGTCCGCCGCCAAGCCCTGACCCGCCGCACCTAATCCCCTACCCCCTAAGCCCCGCCGCACCTAAAAGCCCCGCGGCACCTAAGCCCCTACCCTCTAAGCCCTGCCGCACCTAACCCCCTACCGTCCGCCGCCAAGCCCCGACCCGCCGCACCTAATCCCCTACCCCCTAAGCCCCGCGGCACCTAAGCCCCTACCCCCTAAGCCCACCCGCACCTAACCCACTACCGTCCGCCGCCAAGCCCCGACCCGCCGCACCTAATCCCCTACCCCATAAGCCACGCCGCACCTAAAAGCCCCGCGGCACCTAAGCCCCTACCCCCTAAGCCCAGCCGCACATAACCCCCTACCGTCCGCCGCCAAGCCCCGACCCGCCGCACCTAATCCCCTACCTCCTAACTCCGCAGCCCCTCAGTCCATACCCTCTAAGCCCCGCCGCACCTAAGCCCCGACCACACGCACCTAATCCCCTACCCCCTAAGCCCACCCGCACCTAAGCCCCTACCGTCCGCCGCCAAGCCCCAACCCGCCGCACCTAATCCCCTACCCCCTAAGCCCCGCCGCCTCCTAAGCTCACGCCGCTAACACCTAAGGCCCTACACCAGAAGCCCCCGCCGTCCCCTAACCTAACGTCCCCGTCGATTACTTACATGCCTTCTTAGTCATCTGATCGTCCGTCCGATCCACAACTCCTCCGTCCGGCCAGGCGTCCTCTTCCTCCGGCCCCGGGGGTCCTCTCTCTTCTTTCCGCCATCTCCGCCTCTTCGTCCGGCCCCGGGGTCTTCTGTCTTCTTTCCGCCAACTTCCAGCTACGACGTCCTCTTCAGTTATCATTAACATAGAATGGACGACAAATCCGCCATTCTATCTTAATGAGATGTGAGGGGCTCTTCTGATTGGTCGCTCTCTACTGCCCTCAGCCAATCAGAAGAGCCCCTCATTTTCCATTGAAATACATTAGCGGTGTGTCGGTGATTTTATGGCCGGCCACCTGGTTCTATTTGTCGGCCCTAAAATCGCGGACACACCGCTAATGCATCTCTATGGGCACTCAGCCCGATTTCGGATTGGTCGCCGACCAATCAGAATTCGAGCTCACTGCCCATAGAGATGCATTAGCGGTGTTTCCGCGATTTTAGGGCCGACAAATAGAACCAGGTTGGCGGCCATAAAATCGCCGACACACCGCTAATGTATTTCAATGGGAACAAATAAATTTAATAATAAAAAAAATAATTAAAAAATATTTAAAAAATAATAAAAAAATAAATAAAAAATAATAAATAATTCAATAAAAATAATAATAAACAAATTAAATATATGCTAATTATATCAGCCCTTTCAGCGGACCTGAAAGAGAACTGGGTCTCAGCCTAAATAATAAATTTAATAATAAAAAAAATAATTAAAAAATAATTATAAAATAATAAAAAAATAAATTAAAAATAATAATAATTCAATAAAAATAATAATAAAAAAATTAAATATATGCTAATAATATCAGCCCTTTCAGCGGACCTGAAAGAGAACTGGGTCTCAGCCTAAATCATAAATTTAATAATAAAAAAAATAATTAAAAAAATAATAAAAAATAATAAAAAAATAAATAAAAAATAATAATTAATTCAATAAAAATAATAATAAAAAAATTAAATATATGCTAATTATATCAGCCCTTTCAGCGGACCTGAAAGACAACTGGGTCTCAGCCTAAATAATAAATTTAATAATAAAAAAAAATAATTAAAAAATCATTAAAAAATAATAAAAAAATAAATAAAAAATAATAAATAATTCAATAAAAATAATAATAAAAAAATTAAATATATGCTAATTATATCAGCCCTTTCAGCGGACCTGAAAGAGAACTGGGTCTCAGCCTAAATAATAAATTTAATAATAAAAAAAATAATTAAAAAATAATAAAAAAAATAATAAAAAAAATAAATAAAAAATAATAAATAATTCAATAAAAATAATAATAAAAAAATTAAATATATGCTAATTATATCAGCCCTTTCAGCGGACCTGGAAGAGAACTGGGTCTCAGCCTCAGGCTCACTTTAAATAAATAATAAATGTAATAATAAAAAAAAAAAAATTAAAAATAATTAAAAAATAATAAAAAAATAAATAAAAAAATAATAAATAATTAAATAAAAAATAATAATAATAAAAAAAAAAATGCTATTAATTGTATTATTAATTTTATTAATGCTATTAATAATGCTATTACTGCTAATAATAATGCTATTACTGCTAATAATTATGCTATTAATGCTAATATTTGTTAATAATGCTAAAAATTATGCTATTAATACTAATAATTATGGTATTAATGGTAATAATAATGCTATTAATGCTAATATTTATGCTTTTAATGCTAATAATTATGTTATTAATGCTAATAATTATGCTATTAATGTTAATTATGCTATTAATGCTAATAATTATGGTATTAATGGTAATAATAATGCTATTAATGCAAATAATATTGCTATTAATGCTTAATATTTATGCTATTTAAAGCTAATAATTATGCTATTAATGTTAATAATTATGCTATTAAATGCATAATTAATTATGCTAGTAATGGTAATATATATATGCTATTAATGCATAATAATATTGCTAATAATGCATATTAATTAATGCTAATTAATGCTAATAAATTATGCTATTAATGCTAATATTAATACTATTAATGCTAAATAATTATGCTATTAATGCTAATAATAATTATGCTTATTAATGCATAATTAATATTGCTATTAATGCTATATATTATGCTATTAATGCTAATAATTTAATTAATGCTATTAATGCTAATTTAAATTATGCTATTATATGTAATTAATTAATGCTATATAATGCTATATATATTATGCTATTATATGCTAATAATTATTAGCTATTAATGCTAATAATAATATTTATGCTATTAATGCTAATAATTATGCTATTAAATGTTAATAATGTAATGCTATTTGCTAAAATAATTGCTATAATTATATATTATTAAGCTATATTATGCATTAATGTAAATAAATTATGCTATTAATGCTATTACTGCTATTAATGTTAATTATGCTATTAATGTTAATAATATGCTATTAATGCTAATAATTATGCTATTAATGGTAATAATAATGCTATTAATGCAAATATGCTATTAATGCATTATGCTATTAATGCTAATTACTGCTATTAATGCTAATAATTATGCTATTAATGCTAATAATAATGCTATTAATGCTAATAATATTGCTATTAATGCTATTAATAATGCTATTAATGCTAATAATAATGCTGTTAATGCTAATATTTATGCTATTAATAGTAATAATAATGATATATATTCAAATAATATTGCTATTAATGCTATTATTAATGCTATTAATGATAATACTAATGCTATTAATGGTATTTATAATGCTATTACTCTATTCATACTGCTGTTAATAGTATTAATACTGCTATTAATGTTATTAATACTGTTATTAATGATCATAATACTGCTAATAATGCTATTAATACTGCTATTACTGTTAATAATAATGCTATTGCTAATATTATTGCTATTGATGATGCTATTGATGATGCTATTGATGATGTTATTGACGATGTTATTGATGATGTTATTGATGATGTTATTGATGATGGTATGGATGATGGTATGGATGATGGTATTGATGATGGTATTGGTATTTATGCTATTGGTATTATGTATGCACATTCGATGTCCTTAAGTATTCAGTCACCTCTTACTATTATTGATATTAATGAG
The DNA here is from genome assembly GCA_033576535.1 of Allobates femoralis. NCBI lineage: Eukaryota > Metazoa > Chordata > Amphibia > Anura > Aromobatidae > Allobates > Allobates femoralis. Next base: position 420,683,216 of record JARQOC010000001.1, read on the forward strand.
AAACATGTCTATATCTTTGTAATACGTCGTAGGGTACATTATAACGACATACAAAACATGATATTTAAATATGTTCATTGTCTATCTGGAACTTATTATTTTCCTTAATAATTATTCTATACTTTTCAAGAATTCTTTTCTCCCAAAAAGCTTTTGTAAAAGCTCTTACGTACCTATACCTCTCCAAGCATAGTATTACCTTTGTATGTCCTAACATGACTTCAAAGGATACTAGCAAGGATGTTGGCGGGTACAAAGCCGCATGGATGCGTAAGACACGTGCTAAGGAAACTGAAGAAGAGCGACAATGTCGTTTGGATAAGTCTAAAGCTGAGTATAAGCAACGCATTGCAACGGAGTCGCTGGAACAAAAACAACTACGCTTGGGAAAAAAAGCTCAGAAGGAACGTCAACGCCGTCAAAAAAAAAAAGTAACACCACCAGTACATCACTCTGCTGATCAGACAGTAACCTCATCAGTACAACAGCCTGCTGATCAAACTGCAAGCTCACCTGTACAATACTCTGCTGATCTAACTCAGTGTGCTGATCAGACAGTAACCTCATCAGTACTACAGTCTGCTGATCCAACTGTAAGCTCACCAGTACTACAGTTTGCTCTAGCTCTTTCTAGCAGTTCACCGGATGAAAGGAGCACAATTCCTCAAGTTTCATCACCGCGCAAAGCAACAGCAAAGCGTAAACATTGTGCTCAGGAGACGTCACGCACAAAACGTTTTCGCGTTGAACAAGAACAAACTCCTTTGGAGGCACAAATTGCTCAGGAGTCTTCACAATCCAAACAGAGCCGCTTACGCAAAAGTGCTGGCTCACGTCGTACACACCGCAAAAAGACGTCTTCTACTGTTACACAAGTGGATCCTGATTCTTTTTCTGCTCTATTACTTCAACGTCTGATCTATGTCGGTTTGCAGAAACAACATCGTATTTACCTACCTACACCTCCCTCTTCATATCCACCTGGATTTACAGATAGTGATTTTGGCATCGTGGAACATACCTGTGGCTCTATGATATTCATATATAACCATTGTGAAGCTCGACATTTCATGGATGAGATGCCATCGGATAAACAGTATACTCTCTGTTGTCACAAGGAGAAGGTCAAGGTTCCGTTACCTCAGTATCCAGAGATGTTGGAATGTATTCTTAAAGGTCAGAGTCCATACAGTCGGAATATGATGGATAACATCAGAAGTATTAATAGTTCCTTTGGTTTTGCTTCTATGGGTGCAAGTATTGCTCCTCCACCTGGACATGGCCCTTATTGCTTCAGGATTCATGGCCAAATTTATCACCGTACTGGAACACTACATCCTGCTCCAGATCAAGCTCCTGCTTATGCCCAACTCTACATTTTAGATACTGCCACTGCTAATGACCAACGTTTACAGTGTGACGAAAATAAAAAATGTCATCCTAAATTGATGCGGCTCATTGCTAACTTATTAGATCGCATCAATCCTTTTGTTTCCGCATACAAAATGTTACGTTTTGTTGAACAAGAGGAACAGGAGAAGGCAATTGAAAAAGGTACTGTCATGCCTAATATCATCATGGCTCTTAAACAGGATCGAGAACAAGACCCAAGACGTTATAATAAACCAATTGTTAATGAAGTTGCTGTGGTCTTTGAAAATGCCGATGGAGAGCCACCCTTCAATAGAGACATTTTAATTCATCTCAAACCTGACCCAAACAATCCTTTAGCCCCAAAAACACAGCAAGTCAGTATTCTCCACAGTAATTTAGATGCTTTACTGTATCCGTTATTTTTTCCACATGGAGAACAAGGCTGGCATGAGGGACTGAAGCATCAAGGTGAAAATCCACGGAGAATTACACAATTGCAGTATTATTGTTATTTGCTATCTGTACGTCCTGGGTTCAATCCTATTCTAAATGGTGGAAAACTAACACAACAGTATTTAGTGGATGCGTATATAAAAATTGAGGCTAATCGCTTAAATTTTATACGTCAACATCAAAAAGATTTAAAAGTGGAGGACTATTGCGTACTACAGGAACATCTGCAAAGAAAATCTTTCGAAAAAGGAATTCCCATTGGCAAGACGATCATTTTACCATCGTCGTTTGAAGGTAGTCCAAGAAATATGCAGCAACGTTATCAAGATGCCATGGCTATTGTTACAAAATTTGGACGCCCAGATCTTTTTATAACAATGACCTGTAATCCCAAATGGAGCGAGATTATCCACAATTTAGAACCATGGCAGAGGGTGGAACACAGACCGGATTTAGTCGCCCGTGTCTTCAAAATAAAATTAGAAGCCCTGTTAAAAGATATAAACAGTGGATTATTTGGCAAGATTTGTGCAATGGTTCATGTAATAGAATTTCAGAAGCGGGGACTACCACATGCTCACATTTTGATTATTCTGGATAGCAATTCCAAATTACGCACTGAGCTTGATGTCGATCGTACTGTTTGGGCAGAAATTCCTGATCCATCCGAGTATCCTGTGCTCCATCAAATTGTGATGCAACATATGATTCATGGACCCTGTGGACAATTGAACCCCAATTCTCCATGTATGGATATTGGAAAGTGTAAAAAAGGATTCCCAAAAGATTTCCAACCAAAAACTCTAATAGCACACGATGCCTACCCAACTTATCAACGCAATGCAGGACCTTCATTTACACAACGTTCTCACATGGTTGATAATTCTTGGGTTGTTCCCTATAACCCTTTCCTACTATTAAAGTATAAGTGTCATATAAATGTGGAAATCTGTGCGTCCATTCAAAGTGTCAAGTATTTATTCAAATATGTTTACAAAGGGCATGATAAAGCCATTCTGGAAATTTCTCAAACAAACATACAACATGATGAACCTCACCAATTTATGGATTCAAGATACGTCAGTGCACTGGAGGCAGCTTGGAGAATTTTTGCCTATCCAATGCATAAACAATCACACAGCATTGTTCGCCTTGCCGTACATTTGCCACAGTCACAACCACTTTATTTTCATGAAGATGCTTCTGTAGAGAACATTGCTGCCATGACGCATAGAAAATCAACTCTTATGGCCTACTTTGAACTGAATCAGAATGACCCACATGCTCATGAATACTTCTACCGCCAAATTCCTGAGCACTATGTCTGGAAAGCTGGTGCATGGGAAATTAGGCAGAAACGTGGAACAACAGTCATTGGAAGAATGTATACGGTCAGTATGAAAGATGAAGAACGCTACTATTTACGGTTGTTGTTACTACATGTAAAAGGAGCAACAAGTTTTGAGCACATTAAGACTGTTAATGAAGTCGAGTACCCAACTTTTAAACAGGCAGCAATAGCCCTTGGATTACTTTTGGATGACAGTGTTTGGCGAAATACCTTACTGGATGGCTGTGTTCTAAACATGCCTGCACAGCTTCGGGATATGTTTGCTTACATATGTATCTTTGGTCCTCCTGCTCATCCATTGGAGTTGTGGCAAGAATTTAAAAAAGATTTTATTGAAGACTACTGCCGTGCATATCACCCTAACAATGAGGACTGTGAGCATTGTGAAGGCTATGCAATGACAGATGTTCAAAATGTGTTAAAATTTCATGGCAAAAGCTTTACGGATTTTAATCTACCACGCCCCAAAAGAAAACAACAACTACAACCACAATACAACAAAGAGGAGGAGTTTAGAAGAGCCCAAGAAATGAAAGAAACTTTAAATGAACAACAACTTTTGGCCTATAATGCCATAAATGAAGCATTACAGGATACAAGTCAGCAAGCTAAGTGCTTTTTCATTGATGGCCCAGGTGGCAGTGGGAAAACATATTTGTATGATTTGTTAATTCGTCAAATAAGAGGAGAAGGAGAAACTGTGTCACCTGCTGCCAGTACTGGGATTGCAGCCAACTTATTGGAAGGAGGAAGAACCATCCATTCACTTTACGGGATACCTATTCCAATCAATGAAACATCTGTTTCAAGAATCAAAAATGATACTGATGCTGCACACCATTTGAAGAATACTAAACTTTTCATTATTGATGAATCCACTATGCTATCTAAATACGCACTGCATGTCATTGATCAACTATTAAAGGATGTTATGACCAAAGATATCTCGAAGAAAAATAAAACACCCTTTGGAGGGAAAGTCATTGTTCTGGGAGGAGACTTTCGTCAGTGTCTTCCTATTATTCCTCATGGAACATGAACTGATATCGTAGAGAGCTGCATTAAATATTCCAGACAATGGCAGATTTTCACTCAATTGCCACTACTTGACAACATGCGCTCTGTTGATCCAGAATACAGCAATTGGATACTTCAGCTGGGAAATGGACAATTGACCAATTCTTATAACCTTGGAGATGATGTTATAGAAATCCCTGAAGATATGATTCGCACAGGTTCACTAATATTTGACATTTTTGGTGAAAACATTGTAATTGATGTCAATGACAATGAAATCATTAATACAGCAGCATCACATGCCATTCTTTGCCCCAAAAATGATGATGTGGATCAGGTCAACTCTAAGATCATGGATTGCATTGCTGGAGAGTACACAGAATACATTAGTGATGATTCCATTGATCGGGACGAGACAGAGGACCCAGAGCAATACCCTGTTGAGTTTTTAAATTCACTTACACCCACGGGGATGCCATCTTATCGTCTGAAATTAAAAATTGGCACCATTGTAATGCTTTTGAGGAACTTCAACAGCCGAAAAGGTCTTTGTAATGGGACTCGCTTAATTGTCACCGGTTTGTTTGCCAACATGATTCAAGCAAAAGTCATTACTGGGTCTGCTGGAGGAAATGTGGTTTTCATTCCCAGGATTGATTTGTGCCCATCAGAAACCGGCTTGCCTTTTAAGTTAAGACGTCGCCAATTTCCTCTGAAGCCAGCTTTTGCCATGACAATAAACAAATCCCAAGGACAAACACTTGAGAAAGTAGGGATTTTTTTGCCAGAACCTGTTTTTGGACATGGACAATTGTATGTGGCTTTTTCAAGAGTGAGAAGACGATCTAATGTAAAAGTGAAAGTGGTGGACACTCCAATCCAAGGCAAATTGCTGCCTAACAGTGACAAAGTATTTACCAAAAATATTGTCTACAAGAATATTTTGCACTGAACTCTTCCCTATGACTATTCTTCCGTTTATTTATCTTTTGAAAAAAAAAAAAAAAATAAATAATTTTACTGTTTCACATTTTATTCTTTTATATACTGATTTCTACTATATTTTTGTGAACACACATTTAAAATAATATGAGAGATGTGTATCATCCACATTTCTACAGTGGGTGATAGAAACCACTATTTCAAGCTCCAGCACTATATGTGCTGAGAGATTTCATTCTCATTCTTTACAGGGAGAGGTTTTTGTGAACAGCTAAGAGACGGGTGGGACGGCTGTTCACACACATCTCATTAGCAAGGTGTGTTACACATGTTTAGATAGATAGGGACAAAAATAAATTATTCATTAGATTCTATCATGCCATTTTTCTTAGATTTTTTTTCACATTATTGAGGAATATACTAAATGATAATAATTGATCATGAAGGACTCACCGACAACATACTTGCTGTAATTTTCATGACTGCATGTATGCAATTTGTACTTCACTTGCGGTTTGTGCAGACAACATAGTTGCGGCAGTGTCATCCACATCAACTACAGTCATCTGTGCTTACTTAGTGGATGCATGTTATGCACCTGCCAAAGCCACGTTCACTTCATTTACCGCAGGTTAACTACAAGTTTTTTAGTTATTGCGTGGACATTGCTGCAAGTTTGTAGTTGGTAACTCCTTTTGTATCAATTTATAACATTTATTTATTTACCACATGATCCTCAAAAAATCTAAGACAAATCCAGCCATAAAACCTATTTAAATAATATCAATTCGGAATTAGTTAGATTAGGACTCACCAGGCGTAAGGGCATCTTGACGCGATTGGTGGGCTGACACAAACTGGCTGATACACATATTACTATTATTAATTCATCAATTCTAATGATTGACGCATTAATAAGTATTGCTACTTTGTGTTCTAAGACCCTTACAACATAATTGTTCAATTTTCCTTATATGATATCAACAATACAAATATATGTAGTTGCTGTAAAGATGTCATTGGAATAATTGGATTATTATTTAAAAATCTTTAAAAAAACAATAAACATATTTTAGACACCCGATGCATTTGTATCAGGCTAACAGCTATAACTACTATAATCAAATTAACGCACGTTCTAGAATCCCGATGCATTTGCATCGGGCTCACAGCTAGTTATATATATAATTGTATTTCTGAACATGTTTTTGTAAACAGCTAAAATAACAAAACTTGTGTCACTGTCCAAATATTTCTGGCCCTAACTGTACATGCAAGACATTGGGATCATATATCATCCCATAACATACAAATAAATTAACATAAGCATATAGCCATCAGCTATGAGGCAGAAATTCAAATAAAGCAGCCTTTATTGTCAGATGGGCAGGTTCTTGTCTTTTTTATCAAATCACATCTTCAGTTAATAAAATCCCATGTCTGCATAATCTAAATTCCAGGAAAGCTCCTAATAACACCTCCACTTGATGGCATTAGTGGACACCCATAAGTGGTCATTGACACAAAGGTCCAGATCTGAACTTTTATTACTATGCATGTATCTCTTGTAAAGAGAAAATCTCCTCGAAGGACCAATAACTGAGGCATTGCCTCAGAACTTGCAACTCTTACCTTCAGAAACAGGATCTACAGTGGGGATGATTCTACCCCATCCACCACTTCTGTCCGGTTGCACCTTGTTTGCATTAGCTGGAAAAGAGGGAAGCACAGAGGAAACATACACACCCAGGTAACCTTTCTCAAAATGACCTGGGGGTGGCGGTTTTTCAGAGTGTGTTTAGACAGAATACACCTGGCAAAGCTGACTTTTTAGCCATACATTCAGGAACAGGTCACTCAGTATGGACTACTCCCCTCACACCAATATCATTTCTGGGATGAGACCGGGCCCTAGCATCATCCTGAAGAATGGTTGGGGATCTCCTTTTTGTCTTGGAAGGACATTTGCCAAAAAAGAGGAGAAATTGGAGGAAATGTACATACCCAGGTGACCTTCCTTCACAGTACCTGGGAGAGATGGCTTTTGATTTCTTTTTTTTTTATAAATTCTTTATGTCAAGTTATTTTTTAACAAACAAGGAAACAAAAGAAACTAACATATTTTTTGTGACATGAAATAAAGTTTACTTGTTACATAACCAGTTCTTATTTTCAGAAAATCACAAAGTCATCTAACTATAAGAAGTGTGGGGGTAAAGGGAGTGGAGGCAAACACTTAGGGAGAATTGGGAGCAGGGGAAGGAAGGGTAGATAAAGGGTTTCAAGGTGTCCTGCTCAGAGTGATGATGTTGAGACGGCTTTTTAGATGTAAGTTTGGGTATAGATGGACAAACCCCAATAAAATGCCTTTCTGACTACAGAAGAAACATTACCAATCCCACAGCAAACTACAGGTAACCTAATATGAGGGGAAAAAACCCTAACTGCATAGGTTCATCAACCTGCACCTGTGAGACCTCATCCATGGAGACAACAATAGTGGCCAGGGTCCATGTGGATTTTTTGAGACATCTATCCACCCATATAGCAGGAGACATGGCAGCCTCCAATGACTCTGGAGTAGAATATTGAACCAGAGAATCTCTTTGCCTATCTGCCAACTCCTTATTGAAATAACTCTTAAGTGTAAGGTTATTCCAAAAGGTATCAGTGGCCCATCTCCGTAACCCCGAGCAGTATTCCTTTGCCAGCCATGCCCCCTGCTGGAGCTTATGAAGTTTACATGCTGCAAGGGGACACCATCTGGGTAACCATAGACCAGGGTGAAAGCCACAAAAAAAACCATCTGCTGACCATAATGATGGAGAAGTGGTTGGCAGAGAGAAGACCTAGAGCTGGGGATCTCCCTGCAACAAGGAGATTACAATCCCCACTCACTGTCCCTCACTCTATGAGGAATTAGGGTGGAGCCTGAAATATAATTTGCAAACTTCCTGGAAGACAACAAATTTGTCTCTGTCCTCAGAAAACCAGGGAGGGGTATCTTGGGTTTTGGCTGTGTCTAAGCATGAGCAGTGGCCAGCAAACATATGATAGGCAGTAGCTGCTGCACAACCTGCTCTTGCAAATCCATCACCTCCTGTAAGAGAGTCTGCTGATGCATGCAAAACCTATGAAAACTGATACTGAGCTGGATCACAATGTGAATAGGGCTGTAAACTGTGTTCACACCACCAAGATTCTACATCACAAAAAAGACAGTGTAAAAAACATCCAAAAATATATCTCTGCTATATAAGTAAAAAGCAAGTGCAAAAATGTGTCAACAGCAGGGTTCTTAGTTGTGTGTTTTTTGCAAAAAAGGTACAGAAGCCGTTCTACCACTCCACGGTGACCCTTAACAGAACGGTCCCTAGACTGATGCATTTAAAACGTGATCTAGTGTGAACATACCTTATAGATGCAGGTGTGAACACGGTTTACAGACCTGTTCACATTGTGATCCGATTCAGTATCAGTTTTCATTAGTTTCTTGTCCTGAAAGTTGGGAAGTTCCCCACACCTTCTCACTGAGTCTGGACACATAAATTGCTGCTTCTATCTTGTGTGCCCATAATGTATCTGGCCCTGCTGCATCCTGCATCTATGAGGTATGTTCTGGCAAACCGATCAGATGATATTGGATCCAGATTGGACGTCGTGGGACCCTCGAACCTGGACTACGTTGGAGGGAGTGGGTTTATTTTCTTAGGGTTACTATGGCGCTCCATTGCCAGGGCCAAAAAGCAGTCCTGGCACACAAACCCCAGCAGCCCACATACTACTGTATAACACCCATCAGCACCGATCAGTGACTTTTGCTTTTATGTTGTCATGTCCCTCACCACTTTCTTAAGGGAGTTATACAGTACAGGAGAAGTGGTACTGTGCAGTATATATATTATATATACAGGATAATACAGATACTGAGGCTTACACCCTGTATACAGGACAGGAGGAGTGGTACTGTGCAGTGTATATATACAGAATAATATGGATCCTGAGGATTACACCCTGTATACAGCACAGGAGAAGTGGTACTGTGCAGTGTATATATTCAGAATAATACAGATCCTGAAAATTACACCCAGTATACAGGACAGGGGAAGTGGTACTATGCAGAGTATGTATACAGAATAATACAGATCTTGAGGATTGCACCCTGTATACAGGACAAGAGAAGTGGTACTGTTTAGTGTATATATACAGTATAATAGAGATACTGAGGATTACACCCAGTACACAGGACTGGAGAAGTGGTAATGTGCAGTGTATACAGTATACAGAATAATACAGACGCTGAGGATTACACCCAGTATACAGGACAGGAGAAGTGGTATTGTGCAGTGTATATATACAGAATAATACAGATACTAAGAATTACACCCAGTATACAGGACAGGAGAAGTGGGCAGTGTATATAATATAAATACATAGAGAGAGGGAGATACTTAGATATACAGCCAACAGGCAGTATGTTTATATAGCGGGTACAAAGCTATTTGACTATAAAAGGCCCGTATATTGGTCTTGTAAAGGGGCACCCCTTCTGTATGCATCCGCCAGTGAGTGGAGCTGTGTATATACTATATATCACATTGTGACTGCTCTATTTAAATTATGTAGGCGATACTGTCACCAGTCGCAATATCACCTACATCTACTTACATAATCGGGAGTTGGGCACTGTAGCCCAATCCCAGACTCCTTTGCGCGACTGCGAGTGATGACGCGCAGCGTCATCACGAGCCGCAGCCGCTCTACAGTTAAAAAAAAAAAAATCCTCACCTCTCCCCGAGCCCCCGGAGTCTCCCGCCGTCTTCCGCCGTGTTCCGCTAGGCTCCCGGTGGCTCTGCAGGCTCCCGGTGCCTGCAGTGGTCTTCTATCTACTGCACTCAAGGACCTGTGGTGATGTCAGAGTCACGTGACACCAGCTTACTCCAGGCAAATCGCAGGTCACGTGACTCTGACATCACCACAGGTCCTTGAGTGCAGTAGATAGAAGACCACTGCAGGCACCGGAGCCTGCACAGCCACCGGGAGCCTAGCGGGAGACGGCGGGAGACTTCGGGGGCTCAGGGAGAGGTGAGCATAATCTTTTTTTTATTTTTTTTAACCCCTGCCTTGCAGGAGCACCACCACAGACACCTGTATATTCTGCCACCACACAGATGCCTGTATACTATGCCACCACCACCACACACGCCTGTATACTCTGCCGCCACCACACAGACGCCTGTATACTATGCCACCACACAGACGCCTGTATACTCTGCCACCACACAGACGCCTGTATACTCTGCCAACACACACACGCCTGTACACTCTGCCGCCACCACCACACCTGCCTGTATACTCTGCCGCCACCAGCACAGACGCCTGTATACTCTGCCGCCACCAGCACAGACGCCTGTATACTCTGCCGCCACCACACATGCCTGTATACTCTGCCGCCACCACACCCGCCTGTATACTCTGCCGCCACCAGCACAGACGCCTGTATACTCTGCCACCACCACAGACGCCTGTATACTCTGCCGCCACCACCACACCCGCCTGTATACTCTGCCGCCACCAGCACAGACGCCTGTATACTCTGCCGCCACCAGCACAGACGCCTGTATACTCTGCCACCACCACACACGCCTGTACACTCTGCCACCACCACACACGCCTGTACACTCTGCCGCCACCACACACGCCTGTACACTCTGCCGCCACCACACACGCCTCTACACTCTGCCGCCACCACCACAGACGCCTGTATACTCTGCCGCCACCAGCACAGACGCCTGTATACTCTGCCGCCACCAGCACAGACGCCTGTATACTCTGCCACCACCACACATGCCTGTACACTCTGCCACCACCACACACGCCTGTACACTCTGCCACCACCACACACGCCTGTACACTCTGCCGCCACACACACGCCTGTACACTCTGCCGCCACCACACACGCCTGTACACTCTGCCGCCACCACCACAGATGCCTCTATACTCTGCCGCCACCAGCACAGACGCCTGTATACTCTGCCGCCACCAGCACAGACGCCTGTATACTCTGCCGCCACCACACATGCCTCTACACTCTGCCGCCACCACACACGCCTGTACACTCTGCCACCACCACACACGCCTGTATACTCTGCCGCCACCAGCACAGACGCCTGTATACTCTGCCGCCACCACACATGCCTGTACACTCTGCCGCCACCACACACGCCTGTACACTCTGCCACCACCACACACGCCTGTATACTCTGCCACCACCACACACGCCTGTACACTCTGCCGCCACCATACACGCCTGTACACTCTGCCGCCACCACCACAGATGCCTCTATACTCTGCCGCCACCAGCACAGACGCCTGTATACTCTGCCGCCACCAGCACAGACGCCTGTATACTCTGCCGCCACCAGCACAGACGCCTGTATACTCTGCCGCCACCAGCACAGACGCCTGTATACTCTGCCGCCACCAGCACAGACGCCTGTATACTCTGCCGCCACCAGCACAGACGCCTGTATACTCTGCCGCCACCAGCACAGACGCCTGTATACTCTGCCGCCACCAGCACAGACGCCTGTATACTCTGCCGCCACCAGCACAGAAGCCTGTATACTCTGCCGCCACCAGCACAGACGCCTCTATACTCTGCCGCCACCACCACAGATGCCTGTATACTCTGCCGCCACCAGCACAGACGCCTCTATACTCTGCCCCCACCACCACACACGCCTGTATACTCTGCCCCCACCACCACACACGCCTGTATACTCTGCCGCCACCACCACAGACACCTCTATACTCTGCCACCACACAGATGCCTGTATACTATGCCACCACAGACACCTATATACTCTGCCAACACCACCACACACGCCTGTATACTCTGCTACCCACAGAGCCGCCTGTATACTCTGCTACCCACAGAGCCCCCTGTATACTCTGCTACCCACTGACCCGCCTGTATACACACAATTCATTTCACCCTGCTCCCGATGCAATTGCATCGGGCCTTTTTACTAGTAATCTATATACAACAGTTGCAGTATCACTGGTGTAATGTATGTAGGCTGTTGTATGTACATTATATAGGTGTTTTTGTTTATGCCATATGTACATTATATAGATGACCTTGCAATGGCTGTGTATAAATTATGCAGAAGATACTGCCAGCAGTCACAGGATCACCCATATAATGTACTTACAGCAGTGACAGTAAGGCTACGTTCACACATTTGCATATTTTGTTGCGCTTTTTTGTGCGCTTTTTGACGCGTTTTTCGGCCGCGCGCAAAAAAGCTCAACAAAATACGCTGGGGCTTTCACACACTGCGCTTTCTTTACCCCAGAAAGCGCAGGTGGTGTCAGAGGGGAGGAAGAATCCTGCTTCCTCCTCCCCTCTGTGACATGTGTGACCGCCCATTAGATTTCACAGTGTATTAATATACACTGCGAAATCTAAATGAAACAAAGCCAAATGTATGTAAAATAAAAAAGAATGAATACTTACCTCTCCGACGCCTTTTCCCGGTGTCTGGTGCCGAAGACAGGCGATGTGTGTCCTGCAAGAGCCTGCCGTGATGTCAGGGGGCGTTCCGAACAATTACGGCCCCTAATTCTGGCCCACCTTATTGAGCCCTCTAGGCCCCCCCCCCAAACTACCCAACCTTAAAGCCGTTATTCTGGCCTGGAGAGACCTGGTGTACAAATCTGCTGCACACTCCCCTCTAATTACAATGAAAAATATTCCTTTGGCTGTACTAGAAATTTTAATTGCTGACCTTGACCTGTCGACCTGGGTAGCTAAAGGCATAAATACTGTTAATGACCTCATTTCTGATGGTACCCTATTACCCTTTTACATACTACAAACCAGATACTCTCTCTCAAGAGATGAAAGGACGAACTGGAGGCTTATTTCTAACTAGCTGTGAGCCTGATTCTAAAGAATCGGGAGTCTAGAATCATATATATAAAACCCGAAGGCCACTTCCTGTGGAATCTGGCCAACTTCCGTGACGGCCTGCGCCCTGTGTCACAGACCGGAACCGGAAGTTCCAGACCCACGAGCGGTGAGCGCGTAGCGCTCACCGCGAGCCGCTGTCAAACCTGCATAGCGGCTAGCAGTGGGCGCTAAAGCGCCACCGCCACCCCCACACAGAGCCGTGTGCTCCCACCCAGGGCCGCACCGTCCACTGGACAGTGTGAGCCCTGAGTCCAGAGCGCCGGCAGCCAGGGGGAGCGGCATCACATAAGGGGGCGGCGCCACCAACATCAGCGGCGGCCTCAGCAGAGACGGACGCTGTAAGAGGGCGCGCGCCCTGTGGCACTGTAGGCTGCAGGGCGGCGGCGCCGAGCGGACGCTGCAGGGCCGGCGGGGCTGACACCGGCCTCCGATCGGCTCAGGCGGCAGGGTGGCTACATGCACCCTCCCACCAACATCCGGGAACCGGCCCGCCCCACACTCCGGTGTGCGGCCTCCGCCGGCACCGCCCACTCTCCTCCTCCATCAGGGACCACACAGCCCCGCCGACAGCCCGGTGCGTGTTCTACCTCCCCTCTCCTGTGCCCCCCCAGCCTCCCCTCTCCTGTGCCCCCCAGCCTCCCCTCTCCTGTGCCCCCCCAGCCTCCCCTCTCCTCTGCCCCCCCAGCCTCCCCTCTCCTCTGCCCCCCCAGCCTCCCCTCTCCTGTGCCCCCCCAGCCTCCCCTCTCCTGTGCCCCCCCAGCCTCCCTCTTCCTGTGCCCCCCCATCCTCCCCTTTCCTGTGCCCCCCCAGCCTCCCCTTTCCTGTGCCCCCCAGCCTCCCCTCTCCTCTGCCCCCCCAGCCTCCCCTCTCCTGTGCCCCCCCAGCCTCCCCTTTCCTGTGCCCCCCAGCCTCCACTTTCCTGTGCCCCCCAGCCTCCCCTTTCCTGTGCCCCCCAGCCTCCACTTTCCTGTGCCCCCCAGCCTCCCCTCTCCTGTGCCCCCCCAGCCTCCCTCTCCTGTGCCCCCCCAGCCTCCCCTCTTCTGTGCCCCCCAGCCTCTCCTCTGCCTCCGCTCTTCTCCAGCCTCCGCTCTCCTCTGCCTCCGCTCTTCTCCAGCCTCCGCTCTTCTCCAGCCTCTGCTCTTCTCCAGCCTCCGCTCTCCCCTGCCTCCACTCTCCCCTGCCTCCGCTCTCCTCTGCCCTCCAGCCTCCGCTCTCCTCTGCCTCCGCTCTTCTCCAGCCTCCGCTCTTCTCCAGCCTCCGCTCTCCTCCAGTCTCTGCTCTCCTCCAGCCTCCGCTCTCCCCTGCCTCCGCTCTCCCTTGCCTCCGCTCTCCCCTGCCTCCGCTCTCCTCTGCCTCCGCTCTTCTCCAGCCTCCGCTCTCCTCTGCCTCCGCTCTCCTCTGCCTCCGCTCTTCTCCAGCCTCCGCCTCTCCACCTCCGCTCTCCCGCCTCGCTCTCCTCTGCCTCCGCTCTCCTCTGCCCTCCAGCCTCCGCCTCTCCTCTGCCCTCCAGCCTCCGCTCTCCTCTGCCCTCCAGCCTCCGCTCTCCTCTGCCCTCCAGCCTCCGCTTTCCTGTGCCCCCCAGCCTCCCCTTTCCTGTGCCCCCCAGCCTCCACTTTCCTGTGCCCCCCAGCCTCCCCTCTCCTGTGCCCCCCCAGCCTCCCCTCTTCTGTGCCCCCAGCCTCTCCTCTGCCTCCGCTCTTTTCCAGCCTCCGCTCTTCTCCAGCCTCCGCTCTCCTCTGCCTCCGCTCTCCTCTGCCTCCGCTCTCCTCTGCCCTCCAGCCTCCGCTCTCCTCTGCCCTCCAGCCTCCGCTCTCCTCTGCCCTCCAGCCTCCGCTCTCCTCTGCCCTCCAGCCTCCGCTTTCCTGTGCCCCCCAGCCTCCCCTTTCCTGTGCCCCCCAGCCTCCACTTTCCTGTGCCCCCCAGCCTCCCCTCTCCTGTGCCCCCCAGCCTCCCCTCTTCTGTGCCCCCCAGCCTCTCCTCTGCCTCCACTCTTTTCCAGCCTCCGCTCTTCTCCAGCCTCCGCTCTCCCCTGCCTCCGCTCTCTCCCTGCCTCCGCTCTCCCCTGCCTCCGCTCTCCTCTGCCCTCCAGCCTCCGCTCTCCTCTGCCTCCGCTCTTCTCCAGCCTCCGCTCTTCTCCAGCCTCCGCTCTCCTCCAGCCTCCGCTCTCCCCTAGCCTCCGCTCTCCCCTGCCTCTGCTCTCCCCTGCCTCCGCTCTCCTCTGCCTCCGCTCTTCTCCAGCCTCCGCTCTCCTCTGCCTCCGCTCTCCTCTGCCTCCGCTCTTCACCAGCCTCCGCTCTGCTAGCCTCCGCTCTCCTTTGCCCTCCAGCCTCCGCTCTCTTCTGCCTCCGCTCTCCTCTGCCTCCGCTCCTTCCTCTGCCCTCCAGCCTCCGCTCTCCTCTGCCCTCCAGCCTCCGCTCTCCTCTGCCCTCCAGCCTCCGCCTCTCCTCTGCCCTCCAGCCTCCGCTCTCCTCTGCCCTCCAGCCTCCGCCCTCCTCCAGCCTCCGCTCCCTCCTCCAGCCTCCGCTCTCCCCAGCCTCCGCTCTCCTCCAGCCTCCGCTCTTCTCCAGCCTCCGCTCTTCTCCAGCCTCCGCTCTCCCCTGCCTCCGCTCCCCCCTGCCTCTGCTCTCCCCTGCCTTCCCGCTCTCCCCTGCCTCCGCTCTCCCCTGCCTCCCCTCTCCCCCTGCCTCCGCTCTCCCCATGCCTCCGCTCTCCCCTGCCTCCGCTCTCCCCCAGCCTCCGCTCTCCCCCAGCCTCCGCTCTCCTCCAGCCTCCGCTCTCCTCCAGCCTCCCGCTCTTCTCCAGCCTCCGCTCTTCTCCAGCCTCCGCTCTTCTCTCTCCCCTGCCTCCGCTCTCCCCTGCCTCCGCTCTCCCCTGCCTCCGCTCTTCTCCAGCCTCCGCTCTCCCCTGCCTCCGCTCTCCCCTGCCTCCGCTCTCCCCTGCCTCCGCTCTCCCCTGCCTCCGCTCTCCCCTGCCTCCGCTCTCCCCTGCCTCCGCTCTTCTCCAGCCTCCGCTCTCCCCTGTCTCCGCTCTCCCCTGCCTCCGCTCTCCCCTGCCTCCACTCTCCCCTGCCTCCGCTCTCCCCTGCCTCCCCTCTCCCCTGCCTCCGCTCTCCCCCTGCCTCCGCTCTCCCGCTGCCTCCGCTCTCTCCCCCTGCCTCCGCTCTCCCCCTGCCTCCGCTCTCCCCTGCCTCCGCTCTTCTCCAGCCTCCGCTCTTCCCTGCCTCCCCTCTCCCCTGCCTCCCCTCCCCCTTGCCTCCGCTTTCCCCCTGCCTCCGCTCTCCCCCTGCCTCCGCTCTCCCCCAGCCTCCCCTCTTCTCCAGCCTCCGCTCTCCTCTGCCCTCCAGACTCCGCTCTCCTCTGCCCTCCAGCCTCCGCTCTCCTTTGCCCTCCAGCCTCCGCTCTCCCCTGCCTCCGCTCTCCGCTGCCTCCGCTCTCCCCTGCCTCCGCTCTCCCCTGCCTCCACTCTCCTCCGCCCTCCAGCCTCCGCTCTCCTCTGCCCTCCAGCCTCCGCTCTCCTCTGCCCTCCAGCCTCCGCTTTCCTCTGCCCTCCAGCCTCCGCTCTCCTCTGCCTTCCAGCCTCCGCTCTCCTCTGCCCTCCAGCCTCCGCTCTCCTCCAGCCTCCGCTCTCCTCCAGCCTCCGCTCTTCTCCAGCCTCCGCTCTCCTCTAGCCTCCGCTCTCCTCCAGCCTCCGCTCTTCTCCAGCCTCCGCTCTCCTCTGCATCCGCTCTCCCCTGCCCTCCAGCCTCCACTCTTCTCCAGCCTCCGCTCTCCTCTGCCTCCGCTCTCCCCTGCCCTCCAGCCTCCGCTCTCCCCTGCCTCCGCTCTTCTCCAGCCTCCGCTCTTCTCCAGCCTCCGCTCTTCTCCAGCCTCTGCTCTCCGCTCTCCTCTGCCTCCGCTCTCCCCTGCCCTCTAGCCTCCGCTCTCCCCTGCCTCCGCTCTCCCCTGCCTCCGCTCTCCCCTGACCCCTTCCTCCTCTAACCCCTCCAGTTTCTGCCTCCTCCGTCCTCTGCCTCCTCTCTCCTCTGCCCCCTCCAGCCTCTGCCCCCTCCAGCCTCTGCTGCACTCACTGCTGACCACTGAGCCACCGCACTCACTGCTGACACTGAGCCACCGCACTCACTGCTGACCACTGAGCCACCGCACTCACTGCTGACCACTGAGCCGCCTGTATACACACAATTAATTTCACAGCACTCCCTATTACTAAATAAACTATATATAGATTCTAGACTACCCGATTCTTTAGAATCGGGCCACCATCTAGTCTGTATATAATTTTTTTAAGAGTTTTAAATAATAATCCAATAATTCCATGATATCTTTCCATCAACGACATATATTTGTATGGTTGATATCATTTTTGGAAAATTGAACTATTATGTTGTAAGGGTCTTAGAACACAAAGTAGCAATACTTATTATTGTGTCAATAGCTTGATTTGATAAATCAATCTAGGTATTCTGCGTATCAGCTAGTTTGTGTCAGCCCACCAATCGCATCAAGATGCCCTTACGCCTGGTGGGTCTCTAATCTAACTAATTTTGAATTTTGAATATGTTGACTTCTTTTACAGCAGCATTTTTGAGCTATTGCAAAAGGATGTGGATATTAAAAATACAATTTCTACAATTGACACCTAAGGACTTACTGTCGACAGAGTTGCTGAAATTCACATGCAATAAATAAGGAACTTGCAGTGAATCTGCCGTAAAAGGAACAAACGTGGCTTTGGCAGGTGCAGCAAACACAGCCACTAACAAACCACAGGTGACTTGAGATATTGTGGATGAAACTACCGCAAGTACGTTGGCTGCATCCACCGCAAGTGGCCAACAAATTCCACCCATATTGCATGGGAATTACAGCAAGTGTGCTGCAGGTCAGACCTTAGGCATCAAATGTAGAAATGGTTAATTTTTGAGAAACATTTCCACAAATAGGCTAAAAATGCTGCAGTAAAAGGTAAATGTCAATTTAGATATGTCCCTCTCTATCTATATGTAATGAACACACCTTGAGATGGAGATGTGTGTGAACAGCCATCCCACCTCTCTCTCAGCTGTTCACAAAAACCCCTCCCTGTAAAAAAAGTAAAGCCAAATTATCAGCACTTGTAATGCTGGAACGTAATATTATGGTTTTCTATCACCAAATTGCTAAATTTGGATGATACACATCTAATATTTCGGACAAAATGTGTGTTCATATATATATATATATATATATATATATATATATAAATTATTAAGTACCGTATATACTCGTGTATAAGCCGACCCGTGTATAAGCCGACCCCCCTACTTTTGCCCAAAAAAATCTGGAAAAACCTATTGACTCGTGTATAAGCCGAGGGTGGACCCCAGCACAGGTATACAGCCCCCCCAGCAGTGTGGTATACAGGCCCCAACCAGTGGTATACAGGCCTCCCCAGTGGTAGTATACAGCAGCCCCAGTGGTAGTATACAGCAGCCCCAGTGGTAGTATATAGCAGCCCCAGTGGTAGTATACAGCAGCCCCAGTGGTAGTATATAGCAGCCCCAGTGGTAGTATATAGCAGCCCCAGTGGTAGTATACAGCAGCCCCAGTGGTAGTATATAGCAGCCCCAGTGGTAGTATACAGCAGCCCCAGTGGTAGTATACACAGCCCC